>JAEIIG010037629.1:0-26026 GCA_018904695.1 Drosophila parvula | reverse complement strand
GATTTTAGGCATATTTTTGTTCCGAGTGCAGCAGCACATTCGGCTTGGCAGTTTGGCGTTTGTACGATGTGGAAGCGGAGGTGGAACGGATCGGCGGACGGACGTAGGAAGAAGGACCATATCACAAAATTGCCGGCACCGACCAAACAAACCGCAAACGTGGACAGCAGGGCGTGGCTCGAACAAAATGCGAACAAAACGCGTTTCATGCCCCATTGACAGAGCAAACCCCCAAGGGCTTGGAGAGCCACGGTTGGGAGGGAGGAATGGCATCGGGCTGGCTGGCTTACCGGGCCATATTTGCGGCTAATTGGCTTTAAGTAGTGCTGATTACGGAGGCGCTCGCATCGATATTCGAGTGGACGTGTGAGTGGCGTGGGCGCATTTTCAATTACAAAATACAAATTAGCGGGCGCTGCAAAGCAGGCAATACATTTTTGTTAACTTATTAAAACGCAATGAGGCGGAATGGCGAGGCGCTGCAGACGCACGGGGCGTGGCCATAAATTAATGCCATTAATTTGAGTTTAACACTGGTTTATGCATCGCCTGCCGTAAGTACAACTTACACGCATGGCCAGCGGCGGCGGCGACGAAGGCGGAACCACCGCCAGCCGCCGCCACTGACTGTAACTGTAACCGAAACGGTAGCAGGACTCGCGCGTCCTGCCCAGAATGCTGTGCATTTAATTGTTGCATTTTAATTAAAATTTATACACAAAAGCTTTTAGCTTAAGTAAGCGGCCATTGTCGGCGACGGCGACCAGCGGGCACGCAGACATGTATAAATGTGCTGGCTACATACTCTCTTCCTCTCCTCATATATAATATATGTATATACTATATATTTTCTCTGTAATATTCCGCATAAAAATGCAATAAGCACAAGGCATGCATAGGTAGCAAATTATGCCAGCTTCGCGCTGTAATTAACTTAATATAAAGCAGCAGGATCCAGCAGCCGGCAGGCAGGAAGAGCCTTCTGCATCCTTGGATTACGGTTATCTGGCTATCTGCCACAATAACCATTTTGCTGGCGTTTTTGCAACAGCAGTAAATTGCAAGCACACTGAGAAATATTCCATTAAATCAGTGATTAATATAATAAAATAATTTAAGAATTTATACGATTTCTTTGTTGTATATAAGTACGACTTAGACGCTTTAAGTGTCAAATTGGGTTTATTTTTGAAATAAATACTATATTCCGAGGACATCTACGATATTTTTTCTCTGTGCCAGCTATCATTTCCACAGGAAAACCCCTATGTTTCCACCTGCTCTCCCACTTGCTTTACACGTTGTTTCTTTCCACGTTGTGGCCTCTGCTGAAGTGCAGCAAATTCAATTTGCTTTGGCAATTGTAAAGGGAATGTAAAAAGTGGCGAGGAAATGAAGGATAACATTATGACGGTTTATGTACCTTTCAAATTATTTTTGTAGCCAAAAGAAGGAATCGATTTATAAAGATATTGATTGATTAGTTATTGATCAAAGGAAATACATATTTTTCGCCAATTTAAGACAGTCTACAGTCATGCTTGAACTTTAAGGAACTCAACCGTATTTTAACTCATAAGACTAGGACCTCTTTTCCCCGCTCTTGTCTAAGCCCATGTTTTTTGGCATTTCACGTCTCAAAGGCACCAAACTCAAACCAAAACTGTCGCTTATGAATTTCCCATAATCTCGGGCGCGCTTAAAACGTCTAGACGCAACTTTGGACAGAGAATAGCGGAAAATAACAAACAAAAACAAGAGAAAATGGAACTCAAACTCAAATTACGCGAATTTCGAAAGAACAAGTCTCTGTGCAAGTGGTATTTGTATTTGCATACTTATTAAAAAGAATATGAGTCGCGACCGGGATTATATATTTAAATTGTGCCAAGTGACAGTTAATAAGGAGCTCAAGACGCTCTCAGATCCCACCCAGAGAACCCACTCAAGTTTCAGATGTGTGTGTTTGTCTGCCAAATAAGGTGTCCGACCAGAAACCATGACCACAAAACGGGGCCAAACAAAGCGAAAGCGAGAACGACTACTGCCAAAGGGATGGCAAATAATAAACCTTTTTGCGGGTCCAGACGTTGATTTGATTATGCCACCTTTCTCAACCCTTGAGTGCACATCAAAAGCCTGCGGACGGGTCTCGTCGTGGATCTCCATCCTGACCTTCCCTCAACACCTCAAATTAGTGCACTTTGTAGTTTCGAATTATAAAATTTGTCTGAGGCCGACTTCAATAAATCCTTGGCCATTTCACGCACGCACGTCCTGCAGGTGGTGGCCGTGGCCTCCTGGTCAATGATTTGCTTCGTTGACTAAGCAAATTAAGTATACGACCCACGTGCCAGGACTGCCAAGCTGCCGAAGGAGGCTGCGCTCGCCGAAATGTTTATAATGAGCTAATAAACACAAATTGATTGTGTGTGAAATTAAAAGCGAACCTGCGGCGAAAGTTTTCACCTTTCACTGGTGTTATGCTTATAACTTTGGTTCCGATAATTTTCCAAAACGTACATTGTAATTGTACATTTATTTAAATATTCTGTAAATCAACTAGATGAGGATATTGGTATGATATTGAAGTATTGTTAATTTCAGCGAATAAAACTCTGAAAATGGGTAATATGTTTCTTAAATATGATTTGAATTTCTTTTCATATTAAATGTATTAAAACTAAATTATAGAGAAAGCCTAGAGTGTATTTTAATTATAGAAAACGTACGACTATACTTAAATTTCTCATACAATATAATACAAATAAATCACTTAAGGGAAAATATAACTTTTCAAATATTTTATATACATTTTTATGATTACAAATTTCGAAGTGGGTTCTCTGGCTTAAATATTTATATGGCAACCGTGTTTCTCAGCCCATTTTAGTTGATTGCTGGCTCTATTTAAGGCTTGACCCACATCGTCCGCCGCAGGGGAGGGGATGCTTAAATCGCTGACCAAGTCGGACCAAAAGTGTTGGTGGCCCATGGACTAGGCCCATCAACTATGCATTAGCCGGCGGGCACATGTTTAAAATACCAAAATACCTTGCTCCACGCACCATTATGTGCATTCGCACGCGTCCTTGGTCGTATGGACCAGTGTCCTGTGGCCAGCTTTTGTCTTTCGCCGGCGGTTTCGGTCTTCGGCTCTCGCTCTTTATCTGGCTGCGGCACAATGACGCGGCGGCGTATGAGTAATGGGCGCGCTGCTGAGTGTGGGCTGGGCTGGGACGACTGCATCTACATAGGACTTATTACGTATACGCAGCGCGTAGCGTTTTGATGGCTACCACCCAGTCCGCCCCCGCCACGTCCTGCCACGTTGTATAATAAAGTGTTTGCGACTTTTTCATTGCTCACGTACGCTCTTCACGACTGACTTCTTATGCTGCGGGTTAAGGTCCTGCTCCTGCCTCGAATATGGGTGTGTGTGTGTGTGTGTGTGCGTGTGCTAAGCGAGTGCTTTATTTCATTAAGTTGGCTCCGTCCGAGAAATCTTTGTGGGCAACTTTTGTGCTTAATATCCCGTTGTGCGATCCATGCGGTTTTAGCCCAGGATTCCTATTCCTTTATAGTTTCCATCACCCCGACGCCGGGGCTCTGGGAAATGGCCAACGAAGTACAGTCAAGATTTCCTTTGTCTTGGCATTTATTTACATATTTATGAAGCGAAAATATTAAGAATTATTTCGGGGCGGCCTTTATCTCGCACTGAATTTGGCCATTACCAGTGGAGAGGAGGGAAGGCATTCCGGCCTGCATATTTGCCAGCTAGGAATTTTTTGGCGAAGCCAAGGACGTAGTACGAAGGACCTCTGAGCCGGGGCTACTACACATTTCGAATAGCAATAATATTTGTAGACAAATATCTCCGGCTGGCTGTCGTCTCCTCCTGGGGGCCTCTTTTGAAGGTAAACTCAAAAGTAGAGACCAGGGTGGCTCCTGGCTGCGGTTTGCCTTGGCTTCGTTTCCACTTCTCTCCTTCGGCGTCATAAATTCTTATTAATTTATAATAAAAATTTGTGAAGAGCAGAGAGAGCGAAGCCTGCTTTGGAATTTCGCAAATTAATATTTCATTTCGAATGCTCCGCATTGGTGGCGAGAGGTGAGGTTCGCTTCGGTTTGGTTTCTTGTTCATCGTTTGCTTTCCTTTATCTTTTTTTTCTTGTTTGTAAATATTGTTATCCCTTTACGCAAAAATTGCACAAAAATTGTTGCATGCCTAATGAAATTCTGTTCTTTGCTGGAATTAATGAAATACACTCGGACATGGCGGATCCTTACTCCTGCTCCTTCTTCTCCGGCTCTAGAGTGCGTGCCAAAAGCGATTAAGTTCGCTATAAATTCTAATTACCAGAGAGTTACGAGTTACGAGTTGGAAAATTACATTTTATTATATGATAAAAGTTAAGCTTCAACTGGACGACGATAATGTATACCCAAATAGATTTACATGCGTATTCCCCGGACAAAGCCAACCGCAAACTCCACTTAATCATGTGTCGCTGCCCAGCTGCCCCGTTGCCCGTCTGCCTCCTCCATGTCCATGTCCAGCTCCAGCTCCAGCTCCAACTCCCAACTCCTCCACTGTATTCAAGTGTCAGAAGTGCAATTTATTTTTATGTTGTGTAGTGTTGTTTTGCCGAAAAGAGAAAAAGACCAGGAAACCGAACGAAACCAAACCAAACCAAACCGAAAAGCTGTAACCAGCGAACGCGCTAGCCCCAACAATACACAAAATAAACAAAAGCTGAGCTCGCATCGAGGGGTGAGTGGAATTCGGGGGCGTAGGGGGTGGTCTGGTGGCCTTGGAGGGTGTTGCCTGCCATAGTGCTTGTCCAGCTGGTGTGGCCATAAAAACCAAAGCTGGAGCTCTGTGCGGTTTGCGCTGGCTATATGAAAAGCGTTGATATATGTATGCATGCGAAGCCAGCGAAAGGGTGATAGATCTCTATTCCAGTCTATAAGCGAGCTAATAGACATGGCTGGCCATCACTGCTGTTCAGATTTTTATTAACCAATTTCAGGAACACATAAATATGCCACAAAAAATACATAAAAACGGCTTGGAAAGGGGCCATTAAATGTTAGATAAAATTCTATAAGGCTTACCTGTGCTTTATTTCCGATTTAAAATATAAGAATGGCATAGAACAACCCTGTGGATATTTAGTGGGTCAAGAAGAAGCCCCAGAGTGACACTTAACATATAATATTTCATCTTATTGGCTACAATTTAGTCTTAGAGATTTAATTATAATACTAACTCATTGTTAAATGCCTCATAACGACTGTCATTATTCTTTAGTCTATACTACTTTTAGTTTGCAATAAAAACAGGCCTCGCAGTGGCCCTTTTGCCGAAGTGTCAAAGGCCAACAAATGGCAGCGTAATTTATTTATTTGCTAATTAAGTTGCCTGCTCCAGAAGTTCTTCTATGGAACATGTAACATGTAACTCCAATTGCAAGTGGAATGTTCCGCCGACCGACATTCTCGATGTCACGTTTCGAGCAACTAATTTGTAAATATTCCTCTGAAGGCAAAAAGTTTGCCACAGCTCCCTCCTCTTGCACCACCTATAACATATCCCTGCTATCCCTGCAATATGTCAAAGGTGCAGGCAGGCCAGGTGAAGGGCCAGGTGAAGCCAGCTGCACGCCGTGTGGGACGTGTGCGGTTTTGATGCGGTTTCGGTTTAACAGCTCCCCATGGCAGCCGCCGCCACCTGGGCCACCTCTGGAACGCAGTCACCTGGCTGGAGTGAAACGTTGATGGAGATGGAGATGGAGATGGAGATGAGTTGTGTCAGCTTTAAGTTGCTCATCGTGGAACTTTGCACGTGCCAGCGACATCGTCATCGTCATCGGCATCGGCATCGGTGTTTGGAGGCTGATTGAAACGGCGCCTGGCGCGCCCTTTAACCCGAACTCGAACTCCAAGCACTTAGCATGAATTTTAATGCTGCGAGTAGCAGCCAGCCTCGCTGTTTCGGCCTTTCATCAAAATTCAATTGTCTTCAGCTTGCATTTTTCAGTACGGGGGCCCTTGACGCCACAGCCAGAGATTACACTGGGAAATGGGGGGTGTACATTAAATATTTGATTAAAATATATATAAAATAAAAATATAAAATATATAAATATAAATAAAAATATATATACCAAATTAATACGCTTTTTTGTAGTATATATATCATTTATTCGTAGCTTAACAAAACTTTAAAATAACATTTTCCCTTATACTAGATATGTACAATTCCTTATTCACACTCTAATATTTAATTCCCCTTGTTCAGTTCCCGACGAGGACTACGAATAAGTTAACTTTAGAACTACATTTATTTATAACCAGAAATAAAATGAATTTTTGTATCCTTAATATTTTTCTCCCTGTGCACTGTTCCCGGCACCGACTTCGACCCTCGCTAAAACGGACAATTCCCTATTGTTGACCCTTTTCGGTCCTTTGTTTTTCGCTCGGCCAGCCAAGCGCGCCAAGTGGACGTTTATCTTTTGCAGTCACTGTGCACTTCTAGTTGGCCCCCGGTCTGTGTCCTCGTCCCGGCCAAAAGTACAAGCCGAAAGTGTATATAAACCATTTTATTTGCGCTCTGGTGCGGCATATGTTTGCATAATATTTCGCGGAGCGTAAAGGACCCAAAAGAAAGAACTCCTTGGGAGCTTACCTTCTCTTTTTTTATATATATTTTTTGTAACTTTCAACACTATACATTTACAGTTTTTTTTTTTTTTAATTTTTCAGCTTGTTCAAATTCATAAAACCCGTTCTATGTCGAGGCTTACATTTTTTTTTTACGATTTTTGGAATACACGCGCTAAAATCAGCAAACTGGCCAGGATTGGGGGTGTCTTCGGGTAGGGATTGTCCTGGACAGTGGATGTTGTTTGGTGGGGGGGATTGGGGGGAATGGCTTGGGGATGGGGAGACAGCAGCAGCGGAACTGTTCGGCTTACAGGCAGTAAACCGCTTTGACCACCGATCCCTGCTTGGACATGGAGTCCTTGTGCAGCTGGTACTGCAGTTGGAGGGGCGGCAGGCCCAGAAGGTCGCGGAGCTTTAGGCCAATCTCCATGACGGCCGCCTCGTTGTACCCGTTGGCGGTCCAAATCGCTGCAGGAGTAGGAGTTGCGTTAGGAGTTCTCCATGTCATCACAACACAGAAGCTACTAATCCCCGGGGCACTCGGGAAAAAAGCCAAAAGCGGAAAATACATCAAATAATATTTAAAATTAATGTTTAAACTAATATTTAAAGAGCAAAATATAAATTATATGCGTTTGGAATAAATATCTAAAGACGCTTAAAGTTGGCTAAGATATCCAACATAAATTAGTTTTGGTTTAGAAATCTTACCAAGTGCAAGTACTTTTTCTTTTAAATATTATTGCCCTTCAATAAATATTTTTGCCGAGTGCAGGATACTTACAAATTTTGTTGGTTTTGCCACGCAAGTTGATAACAGCCCCGCAGACTTCTTCAGTGTGCTCAAAGGCTTCGCCAATCAGTATGAGTAGCTGTCAGCGGGCGGAAAGTATGTTGAGATTGTGTTGTTGCAAGGAAGCTGGTAGCTGCAACAGATGCGACAGCCAACGGACACAAAGCCACATGGCCCCACATGGCCACATGGCCACATCGCCACTTACCACGTCCAGCCAGAGCTTGTCGAGCTCCAGTTTGGAGCCACGCCCTCTATTGATGACCCAGCGGCCGCCGTACTTGTTGGCCTCGTCCTCCCACATGGGCCTGTAAGGAAATAAGGTAAATATGGGTCAAAAAGGGATGTAAATTGGATAAGATTGGTTTAAGAGAAGACACTCACTGAGTTCCCTTCTTGAACAATGAGTAATCGCTACCGATTTTGATCTCTGACGGTGGCTTAATGTGATTGTATAGGCTCCAAAAGTCCTCGACCATGTCAATGCTTGTGATTTCGTTCTGCAACTCCTCCCAGGACTTGCTGCGATCGTTCTCAAGGTACCACAGCGTCCAGGTGTGCTCCAAAGGATGCTTAATGCGCATGTCGTAGGGCTTGAGCGGCTTCGGTTCTTGATCTTGAAACTGTTGGGACTGCGATTGTGACTGCGACTGAGTCTGGGTTTGGGAGTCCACCTCGGAGTCTAGCTTCTGTCGCTTGGTATCGGGCTGCTGCTTGCCCGCAAGCATTTTGTGTATTTTTTACTTAGTCGAATTTATGGCAAACTGGAGACACTCGGTCTGATCTTTTTGAATTACTTTAAAACACATACACAACACGACAATGTCTATGGTGGCCTGGACTAAACCAAACTGGGGACTAACCAGCACCCAGACAGCAAAGGCAAGGCTCAGAGAGGGCTTTTAATCGCCTCCAACTTGAACCCAATTCATAACTTTCATTGCACGTAAATAATTAGACACTCGTTGGGGCCATCTTTGGGCACTCATCTTGAGCCAGCGCAACTCAATGTCCTCCAGTTCCAGGACTCTCTCAGTCTTTCTAATTCAACTCTAAACTTTTTATGCTCTCTGGAGTGTCGCCCCAAGTTTGGGCACTGAGAGGAAAATTCCACACTATTGCCGAAGGGGTTTCAATGTTTTTAATAAGGATAATCTTATAATATTAAAATATTATTTATATCAGCTTGTTTTGCACAAATACAGGGCTGATTAAAATTATAATTATCTATGTGCAACTAACTATAAAGTCCATAAGGATTACTCTCACTTGAAAATCCTTTTACATAATATCCTCTGATTAATTTTAATAGGAATTATTCAAGGCAACTATTTAGACTTTTTTGCTCTGTGGCACTTAATTTTGCGGACCCGTTCATGGCCATCTTGTTGGCCTTGGTGATAAAAATCGAGCGCCTTATGCTTTCGTTCATATAAAGCGTTAATTTTACGACACAGAATGGAAGGACACTTGAGCGACTCCGACGAGTCCAAGTACAAGTCCAGAGAGAAATTTACGCACTCACACTTTCACCCTCGCCCGCCGGGCCGCCTGCCCGCCTTACTGCCCTTTTTTTCCTAGGATTTTACGACAGAAAAGAAGAAGAGGGAAAATCAGAGAGGAGATGGGCGGAAAAGGTGGAATTTCCCAGGGCTTTTGATGGTGTTGATAATGATGATGTTGCCTGCTATTGCCGGAGCTGTCGCCTTTTATGTCGCCTGCCATAAAAGTGAAAATATTATGAAGCTTGTTCGAGGGCCGGGGAACAATGAAACAGCTACGTAATTGCCGGCAAAGTATCTCGAACGTCATCTATGAGGCAGTTTTTGACTTGTGCAATTGACATCGGCGAACAAAACAGTTGCGATAATATTACAACAGCCCGCCCCGAAAAGCCAGAAATGCTAATAATTGACAATATCGAAATTGAGACAATGTCCTGGACTTTAATGTGACACTCAAGTGGCAGGTAGAAACACTTAAACAATATTCCGATGCAGCAGCAGCAGATACCCTTGGCGGTTGACAAAGACCCAAAAGGCACACAAGCAGAGGAGTTTCATCAGAAATTTCGTATCCAAGGTGACGTCGTATATGGAGACCTTGAGCGTTTGCCTGATTTCCTGCTGCAGAAGTACATCGACCTGCAGGTTATAATTATTTCCATAAAATATTGCATTGTATATAATGGTTCTTAGGATTATTTCGTTGTTTAGATAAACTGTCTCACCGTTCTATCAAAATCCTTGTGATAATTACACATCTGAAAGTGACAAAAGCTTCTCGTGGTCCTTGACTCCCAGGAGAGTATTTTAAAAACCGTGCAGTGGAATATAATGTTCAAAGCGGAAATACTCAAGTAGTAAAAGTCCTCGCGATGAATGGCGATGAAGTAGAAAAAGGGTATCAAAGCATAGATGAACCCACACAGCCAATGGAATCGAAAGTACTTAATAACAAGCAAGGTGAGCTGAAAGACCCTCACACGGAGTTGGATTAACACCTCGGTAATTGCCTGCAACTGCTGCATTAACACCAGAAACTGGCCGCTCTCCCGGACCCTTGATTGCCTCAGTGAATCCAGATCATTGGAGATCCTGCGAGTGCAGCGATGCAACTCATTGTAGGTGGCAATGAGGACCACAAACAGGCAAATGTTGATCGTGATCTGCAGCAGGAAGGTGAAGATGAAGGTCAGCAGAAGCATAGTAATCATACTCAAGGCGAAATTCCCAAAGGTATTCTTGAGAACGTGAATGCGAATGATTCCCACCAGCATATACAAGCAACGCAGGAGATTCTGCAAGCCCAGGAGTAGGAGGAGAAGGTGTCTCAGGCGAAAGATATTCGGATGCCTGGCCATTGCATTCACCTCTTGCACCACCTCAAGGACTTCGTTTAGAATCCTCAGTAGATCCTTGCTGGCCAAGAAGCCCTGAATTCGAACCACTAGCATCACGTATGTGCAAACCAGATATGGCCACGTATCTCTCACTTTGAGAAGTATCTGACTGAAGCTCACATAAAGCACCAAGGACACAAAGGCTAGTATGAGGCCGGCGTATAGCTGCAGGACACCGGAGGACCGGAAGCGCTTCTCGCGCCAGCTGTAGACGCAGGTGGTGACACCGCAGAATTGGGTCACCGCCAAGATAAGGAACAACAACTGGCGAGTCCCGCGGTTGAGAAAATTCACTTCCCTCATCGCGACCAGCCAAACAACTGAACTAAGTTCTAGGGGAACAGGGACTCCGAGGACTCCCAGGATCTGAGAGGCAAGGGGACGCCTCATTTGAATTATGACCGCACTTTAGCGCTGATGTACGCGCATTAATAAGCGCGGTCGAAGTTTTGATGGCTTAATCGATACCGGGAATGTCGGCAACTCTTGCTCGGCCACCGCAGCGCATTCTGCGGTTGTCCTGCCTGGCTGCCTCCGCGCCGCGCCTCCTAGCTGGACGCCTAAAAGTATGGGCGGTATTTGGGGATTAGTTAGCCAAGGACTTTAATTGGGGATAAACGGGGTATTAAAGTGTAAGTGCCAGCAGCTACGGTCAAAGTGCTGGCAATAACTTGGTTATTTCAAAGAGCACAAGTGAAGGAATAAAGTATTCCCATTGAAAGACACCTTAAAATCTGTATTTATCATACATTTAAGGTGCCTCTCATGGTTATTTAGAGCTACAATATTTGTTGTATCACTTTCCTTGTAATTCCTGCATCCGCTTCCATTAACCTCAATGCCCAGTGAGTTATGCTGCGTGCTCCTTGAACGAATTCGAAGTGCTCCTTCTCATATCTCTCGCCTCCTTTGTTGTTTGCCGCCTCAATAAGGAATCCGGAAAGGGGAATCCAGAATCCTGAATACGGAGCACTGCATTTCGGGAAGGAAAAACAATCTCAATCTCGTTTTCCGCGCTGCCGTGCGGCGAGCACATTTAATTACGTAACATTTACGTTAAAATTTTATTGTGCGCATTACTCGAGACGGAGACCGGCAGCCGGATCCGGATTCCGGAGTCCGCAGACCGGACTTGGACTCAATCCTTCGATCCTTGGGGCACTCAGCTGTGTGCGGTTTCCGTTACACATTTCGCGCCATTGTCCGAGGGCAAAAGGCGTGGCTCCGCCCATTCAAGGACATGCATGAGCCATCTCCTGGCAGGCAGCTCATTTTGATTCGGAATCGGAATCGAAATCTGAATCCGAAACGAGAATCCGCATCATTTGCGTTTGCCAGCGAGCTGGTCGAAGTTATTGGCATATTTTTTAATGCTGCCGACAGACAGGACACGGCCCTCGGACCAGGACGAGGGCAAACTGATGTAGACAGTCTGTCAGTTACGGGATGTTGCTCGGGCAAGCCAGGATGACTTTATCGGAAAAGGAAAAATACCAGTGTGGTCAAGAGATTGCAAAATAAAGGGCAGAAGGCGCAGAAAACTTAATCTAAAGTTGAAAAACGTACAAAAAAAAACAGAAAAATTATTATGTATTATTTAAATAAATTCCACCGCCACCTTTTTTTGTTATTTTCTTTGTGACAATATTAAAGCAGGACGAAACGAACTGCGTTGAATGCGTCAATTGTCAATTGTCAGTTTGCTGCATTATCAGCGCTTTACGGCTCATTTGCGTTTTTGAACATGTGTAAACAAGGCGTGGCAGATGGTCCTGGCGACTCGCACTCCTCCCTGCACAGGATATGCGAGTTGATACTGCCGCCAGCCACTCATCATCATCATCATCATCATGGCAGCGTTTTTACCAGCGCTGATTTATGAAATTTACAAACAATACCTCCTGCCGTCTGTGTCCCGGCCCTGCAACTGCAGTGGCACGCCCGCATTTATTTTTCGCATATTTAATGAGCACAAATATTTTCGCAATATGTAAATTATGAAACATACACTGCCCTCCCAGCCGGAACTTAAAAATATGCCATTTGGCGCCTTATTAAGCGCTCATTACTTACGCCGCTATCGCGGAAATTTATGTAAATTTAAAGGTGAGTCGCCGTACCCTGTGTCCTCCTGCCCAACTCTCCCCCCTGTCTAGCTGTCCGGCTGACCGGCTGTCCACTTGTCGCACTCGGCACATGTCCTGCTGTTCATCTCTCCCTGCTGCAGTGTTGCTCGATGCCTCGGTATCTTGTCTGCGGTTGGGATGACAGTCCATGAATCGGTTGCCGGCATGGCCGCAGTTTTGCGGCAGCCGCTCGGCAAAGATGAGCCATAAATTAGTCGAAATGGGGTCATATCGGGATGCAGGACTGCACGATTGCAGGTGGATGGTGCACAATGATTAACTCTTAAATCTGCCACCGTTTGAGGTGGACTTTAAGCCTTTGATTGGGTTAAGGGGAAATCAATTTACAAATTCAATTTACTGGCGATATAGAAAATGTTTGGCCCCCGGCCACTACACTCAGGAAAAGAGCTATATTTTGTTAGAAATTTCATGAACCTAACTATATCCATTATTAACCATATACTACTTTATTGTACACTCTTCTTAGGACTTTGAGACCAAACATATTTTCAGGATTATCTTATATTTGAGGCATTATAGTTGTGATTTTTTGTGCCAAGTGCAGAGGCTCCTTTTTGGCAGCGGCTTCCCCAGAGGCCCAGCTATCCCCGCACAGCACAGAAGAGGAAAACAAGAACAAAAAACAAGGCAGCGCCATTGAATTCACATTCACGTTTTGTTTATTTATTTATTGCAGCCATTGCAGCATTGTTATGCACACCAAGGCAGACAAAATAAATACCCGCGCACAGAACAATAAATTTAAAATCTAATTACGCGCACCATTTAATATCGGAGCGAAAGCGGAAACGGAAGTGGATGAGGGAGTGCGAGTACCAGCCAAAAATGCGAACGTGAGCCAAGGCTCCCCGGTGAATTTGGCCGGGAAAGGAACTGAAGGCCAGATCGAACAAATCCACACACACAACACATAATAAATAGATAAGATAAGCCAAGGCACAAAGCCAGCACAAAAAGGCAGAAAGAAATGCAATTAAAATTTTTGATAAGCTAACTGGCAGACGCAGCTCGAATTAGTTATCTACCGCTCCTACTTCGCTCCGTTTGTGTTCTTCTCGAAGAGCTGGCGAAAAAAGAGAAATTAAATTGCCTGCGGTTGAGCTTTTGACTTGCGGCCAGTGGTGGTCAGTGTGGGGTTAAGCCGAAGGTCCTCGGGTCTCGGAATACAAATGAGTTTTCTTTGTTGCCCTCTTGCGCATGTAATTTACACGGAGACTGGGCTCGAATAGGGGCATCAACCACATCCGCAACCAAATGGTCAACATTGCTCAACTTGTGAAAAATACATTATGGTTTAAAGTATTTAATTGCACACAATTTCTGGGGCTATCCGGACCACCGGACGGGGCGGACGGGAAGGCCAACTCAAACGGGGATATGTGTGTGCTCGGGGATTTGGGTTTAACAAAAAACGGCAAAAAGGACAACGGCTGGGCAAACAAAACGCAATTAAAACTAATAATTAATACGACAACAGGCACACGTTTTCGGCAGCAGTCTGCTCTTTTTTCCTGCCAGTTCGACTTCCAGTTGGCCCCCGCGGACATTTGTCAAGTGGGTGACCTTCCCGGGGAGTTGGCCTAATAAAATTATGCTTAATTTATATGCAGGCTGCGTCATTTGACTGATGCCTACTAATGACTTCCTAACAATTTTTAATATCTATGCAAATGAACATAAATTGCTCGTCCTTGGCTCGACTGCTCCTGCTGCCCTGCTCCCTCCCAATTATGTGGCCCTGGCTTCCCGCTAACTTTGGTTAACCGTTTAGCTGCCGCTGACCCCGCACAAGTAACCAAAAAAAAAAAAGTACAAAAAAGCACCGAATACATAGGAACGCAAGGAATACAAGTAACACACAGCAAACAACAGCCAGGAGGCCCCGGCAACTGCTCTCTGGCGTTTAATTAAATGACATTATGGCCGCCGCGCCGCGATGTAGGCAGTGAAAAATGCTACAGAGTCCTGGCCAGCCCCCATTTCCCATTTCCCATTTTCCCTCGACCATTTTGTTCCCTCAGCTGGCAAAATGTGTGCATGGGGAGCCGTATTTCAATTTTTGTGCGGACTGCGTCTAGTTTCTGTCTATTATGGCGAGCGTAATAATGACGCTTATAGAAAAAGTTATCCTTGAGATCGTCTGGGGAGCGGTTGCCAGTCGCCAGTTGCCNNNNGCCAGTTGCCGGAAGAGTGTGTGAATATTTTGCACCTCGAAAGGTGTGGAAAATACGGAAGTTTTCGTTCATTCTGAAGGATATCCAGTTGGATAGGATTTATATACAGTCTTCGGCATTATTCACAGTATTTTTCTTGGACTATATATTTTTCATGCTTTAATTCCCAACAGTTTCACCCTTCCCCCCCAGGGCTCTCTGGAGTCTGGTATAATTGCTGCATTTCTCATGCAGATGACACACATTTCATATTCTCTAGACCCTTCCCTCTGCTCTGGCCAGAATTTGCATTGCAAATAATCATTTTTAAGTTGCTAATGATGGCAAAACAGGCCCACAAGCCGGGCTCGGGCTTGGAGTTTCAGATTCAGCAGCCCCCAGGCTACAGACACAGACACGAGTTGGCCTGGAGGCGGGGAGCAGGAGAAATTAAATCGTTAGTTATGCGTTGCACAGAATTAATGCGCTTGTAAAACGGATCCAGAGAACTTTTAATTGCAACTTTCTAGTTTTTTGTGAGTGCGAATCGGAATCGGAATCGGAATCGGAATATGCAGATATGCACAGCTGAAACACAGTTCGTGTTTGATATCAGAATCAGAAATGCATTTGCCGATTGACTTTTGCCGGAGCCATCAAACTTGGCTGCAGCTTTAGCTGCATTAGCAAAGTTTTTGCATTCGAGACGTCCGTCGTCCCCGGACATCCCGAGGGGTCGGAATAACTTCAAAATGAAATCAAGCCGAGCTAGTCAAAACTTAAATTGCACCAAAGTTCAGCCCTGCCCCTTACCACTCCCACTCCCACGGAGGAGCGGGTGTGGGCAACACGGAAGCACGGCAGTACGGACTTGGCAGCTGCTGCTGGCTTTGTAAATCTCTTGGCAATTTGCTGCAGCTGCCTGGCTAAATTGATGCCAAATTGAATGTGTCAATTTCCATTCGATGTCGTGCATTTAAATGCTTTATTTTTATTTGCCCAAACCGGCATTCAGGCGGGCAGCTGTTGTCCCTGCGACTGCCAACACTGCCAAACAAATAGCGCAAAAAAAAACCCCGACGAGCCCATTGTGAGAGCAAAACAAATAAAAAATGTAATTAATCCCATATGTTACGACATTGAATTTCTTCCCGAATAGATCATTAAGCAGGCGCATAATGAATATATATTAATATCAATTTATCAGAGGAGGGATAAGGTATGTTCTGTTAATATAATATATATATTTATTTACAGCCGAATAAATAACATTTCGAGTTTATGCGTGGCATATACATTTTTTAATTTTATAAAAATAAATAGGGGTTAATAAAAATATTACAAATAATAAATGGATATGTTAATTATATGATTATGAAAACCTTTTAGAACTATATAAGTTCCATATACGATCCTGGGATTAATTGTGATAATAACAAAAGGCTAAAGGAACAATTGGCCCTTGGAAAGGTTAATACTTTCACTCAGGTCTTTTAGTTTTCCTTTAAAATATGTAAAAAATATCCAGTTATGAAATGACTTTCGGGAACACACTGCTCAGTTAATATAAACAATTGCAATAATCAGTTTGTCCAACTGTTGCCGCCCCATTTATAGTGGCCTTTTTTGTGCATATTTGTATTTATATTTATTTAAATTAAAATGCTCTCAATTTCCAACTTTTGCTGCTCTATTTGAATAGCAATTAATAATTCAAATGCTATCCGAGCATATTTAACATGCGAAACTGCAATTCGCTGTAATGCCAAGTGAATGCCTGAAATTATAATATTTATTTAATGAATGCCATAAACATCTCGTAATAATTGCATATTTTTCCCTAACGAGCGAGTAGCACCCTCCTACGACTACGCGGCGTATGCGCAATGCCTTCAATCCTTCACAAGCTCCCGCCCTTCCGCCGCCTGCCCCACATCCTGGCCAGAAAGGATCAGCATAGTTTCAGCGCCATTCCGCCGAATGGCTGTATATTTTTATAATGCTTACACACATGCGCCATTTTGCGGCTTAAATTTAAAACACAAACAAAAAATTTTGGCTCAGCATAAGCGGCTTACAATGTTAACTTTGGCCAGCACACACCACACACAGGCCGGGCCGTTGTCTGTCGCTTGTTGGCAACTTATTTGCAGTTGGTTACCTGCAGTTTAACACAAATGTTTGAATAGCAAACTTTTTCCCCTATCTGTGCCCATGCCAGGACGAAAACCCGCAGCGATTACGTCCGGGGAATATTGGCTGTGAAAGGAATTTGCACCAAACAGAAAAGAGCATCACGAAATCCCAAAGAGATCACAAAAAATCAAGGGTAGACTTAAGTATTTCTCGCTTAATATTATGTAATTATATTTGCAATGACAAGGTAATAGATCTCTCTTGAAATTTTAAATTAAAACAATTAAATAATTAATAATTAAAATAATACACATAAAAGGTAGTCCGCGCTTTTAAATTCCAAAAACCTCTAACAAGTAACTAGAACAAATGAAGAGAAATATTGTAAGATACCCTGGCAACACATTTGTTGTCAAACGTAGAACGTCTCTGCCTTCAAATTTCTCATAAATAGTAGAGTAGAGTCTTCCTAACTAATAGACTTAATTCAGAGAGCTGGTTACTTTTGGTGCTTTAAAATTAACCGGTTAAAATTCTTAATGTCTTAGGATAGAAACATAGAAAACACCATTAAAGTGTTCAAATTAAAAGTGGTCTTTCCTGTATAGTTTTTATTGTTTGTAAAAGATTTTCCTGCAGAATGGACCACCAAGAAGGACAGGCAACGCGTGCCGCCCAAGGCTACCTCAGCGAAGGTCAAAAGCGGGAGCAGCGGGCACGCCTGATTCAGGCCCTGAGCCGCTTTAAGCCGAGCGATGCCAGTCCCCAGCAGTTCTACAACTGCGTCCGTGAGCTGTGCATAATCCACAATTGCAGCATCGACGAGGGTCTGGAGCGGGCAGGCGTCACCTGGCCGGGACTCAGCCAGCTGCAGCGGGAGGCCTACGATTCGGTAAGATAAATAGGAATTTGGTGTTTCCAAAAATACATAAAAATGTTTCCCCAGCAACGCCACGCGGAGCTTCCCATTCCGGTGCCGCGTCATCTCCTGTACCACGCCTTCCAGAAGCAGCGCACCGGCCAGTGGTCCCTGGGTCGTTCTCCAGCGGAGGGAAACCACCCCACTCGCTACACCATCGAGTCCTACAAGCCGCCCCCAAAGCCATCGAGGATACAGACGCAGTTGCAGCAGAGGCGGCCCAAGTACGACAACCGACTGGATATGTCGCCCAAGGTCGCGGCATTGCATGTACCGACTCAAGGCAAGCAGATGTTTTCTAGGTAGGGATATATTATAGATATTATAACGATATAACATTTTATGTGCGACTTGTTGCTTCAGGCCTTCGCCCTCGTCTATGCGCAGGATCCGGAGGCTCACACCAGCATCTATGCATAGCGTTCGATCCATAAGGCACATTATGCCGATAGTCGACATTAAAATAACGAAGAAGACAGCGCGTCGAAACCTCCAGAGAAAACTGGAGAAGCTGTGTGCCCCAAAAGGTGCTACGAGTTCAGTGGAATCCGGTGGTAGCAACGGATCACAAAAGAAGAAGAAGCTCACCAAGCGAAAGGGCTCCAAGCCCAAGAGTTCGGCCAAACCAGAGAATCTGGGTATAGTGACCGACGAGTCGAATTGGGAAGAGGCTATAGACTGTGTCCGTAAGCGCCTAATGTCGGGTATAAATTCTGAATCCGTCTAGATCGTTGTACTGGATCCGGGAGGCCATAATGTTTGTTAGTGGGTCCCTGTAGTATTGTGCCAGTTAACAACAATTAGCAATTAGCAATTTATAAGTTCCAAATTTAAAATTAAACAAACAAAAACTAAATAATTTACCAACGCATCCCTGGGTTATTTTTTAGTTAATTCTTAAATTAAATTCATAAACTTGGATTATGCCCAAGTGTATAAGTATTTAAAACGGAACCTTCATGGAAATTCATATCCAACGAAACATGAGAAGACATCGACAGAGCCTCATTGCAAAGTCATTCTTTATTTGCTTGGCTATCAGTCAGAAAAATAATTCAAAGCCCGAAAACTAATTACGAAACACTGCCAGAGACGGGAGACATATCAGGAAATTGCTTCGAAATTACAATTAAGTTGGCCCAGGCCAGAACCAAAGTCGGAGCAGCAGCTCAATATCCATTGTGGGTCAAACTTTCGGTCCTGGAACTTACCTTTGGCCTCCCACTGCTCGTTGTGTTAATTATGCATGCCAAGACCTGCCTGTAGATACTTTTATCTACCAGTATATCTATATCTCTATACAACACGCCAAGTTTAAAGCCCGGGCAGGTTGTGGTGGCCGCAAATCACACACAGCCACGCCCTCGCCATGGCGAATGCCCCGCGGTCGCCTTTTAAATAAATTTTCGATTATCGCGCACATTAAAGCAATAAAAATGTAATAAATTTTCAATCTGCACCTTCGTTGTGTCTCCTGGCATCTCCCGGTAGCCTCGGCGCGATTTTTATCGAGTTTCGTAAATCGATGATAAAATTAAATGAACTTTGCCGCTGTCTGCGATTGACAATGGCAACTTGGAATTTGCGCCGCGGGCGTTGTTTAGTTTTCCGGCGAAAGCAATACACAGCTGCAATAACACGCATACGCACCGGAGGCCAAGGCAAATGCCTTCGTCGTCGCCATCGCCATCGCCATCGCCTTCGATTGTCTTTTGGCGGCCATTTTCATTTCCCGAAGGTTTCTCCATTGTTTAGTGCTACAGCTACGGCTCCAGCTCCAGCTCCAGCCCCCAATCCCGGCTTCAATTCCAATTTTCATACTCGATTACCTTGCTTGGCGGTGGCCTGGCCTATTGCCAGTGTGTACTTCCCTCTGTTATTGTAACCGTGGGCTCTCCGATTTTTTCTCTTCCATTTTCAGTCCGGAACCACAGCCGTAGCCGGAGCTCCACCGCACTCAATAAAGTTTTTGAACTGTGGAAAGGCAAACATTTTATTAAAAAACTTTTGTTTCACGAGAGGGTGGACGAGAGGGCGGACGAGAGGACCTTGAGGCCTGGGCGCAAAAGTTTACACATAGAAATATGATTTTACATTTGCTTTTAATTTTAACTCTTGCAATCATTTTTCGGCCTGGCCACCTTTTGCAGAAATATTAAAACAAAAATAACTTGTGCTTTCCCCCAAACAAAAGCCATAAATGTCGGCCCGTCCGCGTAATTGATTGTTGCATAAAAAAAAAGGGAAACAATTTAATAAAAACTTTCGCGGGGCTCTACATGCGGCCTGGCAAGTTCTCAAGTCAAAAGTATAGTAGAGGAAAAAAAATACATCCAAGTATTTGTCTCTCAGGGATTTGTTGCGCGTCAGCCCAGCACTGGGCGTGAAAAATTTAAATGCTAATGAGCTTTTAATTGCTCACTTCAGCATGCGTATGAGTAATCTGTGATTGTGTGCGTGTGCCAGGACGAGAATTAATGAACCTCTGGAGGGTGTGTGTGTGTGTGTGTGAGTGTTTTGAAAGCGCCAAGGCAAAGATAAATCGTGCACATCCATCTAAAGCCCTTCATGATGTTAATTACCGAACACACCCTGTCACAGGCCCCGGAAATCTACGAGATCCTGAACGCAGAAAAGGGGGGGAAACCTTGTAAGCGGGCGAAATCTAAATAAATGCACAACAATTGCAATTTCCATTGCAGCAGCAGCAGCAACTTGATAAAAACTTTGCGTAGAAGAAAACTATTTGCTCTGGGAAAGATGGGGAATGGGCGGAACTCTGGGCTAAACTAAACCCAAACACGGGCTGAGGAACAAAAACTTCCGATTGGGTGGAAGCCGGTGTGCGTGTGCGTTAGCAGATAAAACTTTTAATTAAATAATTAACAGGAATTGTATATGCATCGGTATCGTCCACTTGTTGCCCTGCCATAGAGAAGGAGCTGGAGCTGGAGCTGGTGCTGGAGCCTGGATCCTGGCCCCGATAGCCCCCGGCCGTAAACAAATACCCACACATTGTTGGCCAGCCGCTCGACCAACAAAGGTAACCAGCAAAAAGATTATATCCAAAGATAGAAACTGTTTCGGAATGGTTATACGTTAATTAATTATTTCATGGATGGAAATAGAAAGAGGAGTGTGCATAGCCGAGCGTTTCGTTTGGTCTCTGTGTAAATAATTCAAGTAGAAATTAACTTTAATAGGAAAACTAAAAGTTAGTTACTCTATTATAAATTGTACTTAAATTTCTGTAAAATATATATTGAAATACAATTTAAGATTAAAATTATTGGTCACTAAAAATACATAATAAACGAAAGATTTAACAAATACTGTTGAGAAATAAGAATAAAAATATAAAATGTTCTGAAGCAGATATTAAATCATTAATTAAATACCAGTTGCCCTACTGCCTTACCTTCCTGAAATTACTGCCGGCATATGCCTGGAATCCCTTACCGTAAATGGATACCAAATCTCCCTTGATGGGAGAGAAATCCACAATATTCGCTGCATAGTTGCCAGCCATTGACGGGCACTGAGCCTGGCCATCACCATGACTATCGCCATCACCATCATCATTATCGTTATCCGCATCGCAACGGGTATGCATCATCTGGATGCATTCCTCGACTGCACTTGCAACTGTTTGGTGTTCGCCTCCCGGGCGCTGCATTTTGGCGGTTGTCGTTGAATTTGCGGTCCGTTGATATGCGTAATAACGCAATAAATACAAATTAAACATGCTTGAGTGCAATTATGCAAATTAATGGAGTTTATAGGCCGCGACACGGATCCCTGACGCCTGGCCGTACTCCGTAACGGATTACGGACCGATTGCCGGGCACTAATCTCTTGTAATGAACGCATATATGTAGAACACGGCGATAATCGCTCATGTTCGCATTCAACAATAAAGTGCTTACGAGTGTAACCCATGACATCCTGACACAGACACAGGATCGCTAATCGCAGTGTCCTCACACCGCTCACCGCTCACCACTCACCGCTCACCGCTCGCCGCCGTAAATACAATGTTCCGCTGTCACGTTGAATTTAACGTTTATCCGTAAACATTTTCGATTTAGTCGCAGCTATTTCTTCTTTTATTATTTTGTTGCTTTGCTTTTTTTTTGCACGGCGACTAAACAAATACATGAGCAAGTCTCAAGTTTTATGTCCATGTCCTGCGTCAGCGGCAGCTGTTGGTCCCTGGGTCCTTGGGACAGGCGATTTCTTCTTAAATTTCTATAATTGCTTGTGATTTGTTGGCCACGAACGTGCCGGGCAACTGCAATTTGTTCGCAGACACAGACACACACACATAAGCGCGGAATGCCTCACAGAAGGTACAGCAGAGGTCAAAATAATATAAACAATTCTCAAAAAAAAGTATATCCTAACATAAATATATATATTATAAGTATTTAGAATACCGAAATCAAAATAACTCATTATGTATTGCTCATGAATATATTTATACTCCGTTTAATTTAGACATATGCTACTTTTTTCACCCACACTGTAGTTGCGCTTGCCCCAACTATAAACACACATTTGTCTTCCCCTATATAGATTTTGCTATATATTTTTATTTGTCTCACGCTTTCAATAATTGCCAGTATTACACGTGGTCCTAATAAATTAGTCCTGGGCTTGGTCCTGGCTCTGGCCATAGTCCTGCTGCTGCTGCTACCGCTGCTGCTAAAGGGAAATAAGCGACAAACTTGCCAAAATGCTTTGGCTATTTCGGGGCGTCACTCATACGCACCGTGGTCGCGCGTCTCCCTCGATATCGATAGCGCCATGACATTGTGTTGGCTTTAATTACGATTTTTACAGATATTTGCATAAAGCATTTACCATGCATCCCGTCAGCTGTGTCCTGCGGCCATTTTGAAGCCACATTAAAACTCAACCGCGATGCCTAAAATTATGCCATGTCGAAATGCAAAATGATGCCACATCAATATGCAAGCCGATGCCGCCGTCGCTCCATCACATTTAAAATTTGTGCCGCCCCCACAGAAAACAAAAATCCGAAATCCAAAATCAAAATGAAAATGAAAATGATGCGGAAATGACCATATATAATGGCTAAAATTCCCTGTCCCTTTGTCTTCCGGATATTGAACGGATTTGAGCTGCATATGTGACGGCGCGGAATGATTGAAGGCATTGTCAGAATATCACACGCCGAACATGGAAAACTTGTTACGGATATGGGAGGCGGAATTCCAATATATGACATTCCGAGCAAATAAACTTTGCCTCTGACTGCAAGCATCAAATCGTAATTGTCAAGTCATTCGATATTGGCAGTACACTGAGGAACTTCAATTATAGAAATTGAACTCTTTGAAGGATTTAAAATCGATTTAAAATTATTATTACCAGAAATTTAGATAAAGTAAATGGAAATAACTTGGGTACAGACCAGAAATATAATTGGACATAATATTTATTCAATACTTTGCTTTTAGACTTATACCCCAAATAAACTTTAATAAGAAATATCTTAGCTAAGTTTATCAATAAAATTCGAAATAATTCTGTTTAAATACCATTTTTTTATAGAAATATTCAGACCTTATTTCTCGCTCTGCCCAATTAATAGTTCTCTTCAGTTAAGTTTATGCTACAGTTTAGCTAAATAGAACAATTCGATTCGATGACTTATTCAGCCGTCATTCCGTCTGTAGTTGCGCTTTCAAGTGCTCTTGAGACAATGGCGGATTTTAAGAGGTTGCGCGCTTAATGGCACATTAACTCATCAAAGCAACCGCAATTCTCCCGCCGGGGAAAGTCAGTCGTCCCCTCTGTGTTATTTTCCCTCACACTTTACAGGATCTCCCGCCCCTGGAACATCATACAACATTTTAACAGCTGTCAGTTTTATGGCGCGTGACTTTTACGACAGCCGGCGGAGTAGGTAACAAAGGGAGAGGAGCTGGATAGGGGATAGGGGATAAGGGGGAGATATATAGCTGCCGGCGAATTTCGGAAATCGGTTTTAATTGCCAACTAAAACAACAACGCGAATAGCAATAACAATCAGCAAGTACGCCAAAAAGTGCGCTACAATTTTTGGCAACAAACACGCATAAAACTGGAGTAGAGACCATAAAAATAGTTTTATTTTAATGTGGAAAAAACAATGACTTTCGAACAATTCAGCAATTTCGCTGCCATATTGATGGTGGCCTGTGTAAATGTTTGAGTGCTGCATTTTATTACATTTTACACACTAACTCTGGACACGGAAAACAAAACTCATTTTAATATGCAGCAGCAGGACGCGACGAGAGTTGATTGGTTCCTGCGATACACATTAAATGCGTGAAGCGATTTTCGAAAATGTTTCACGCAAAGTTTTTCGTCGTGCAACTGAAAACTGAAAACTGGTTGAAAACTGAAAACTTCTTAAATGCATTTGCCTTTGCATTTATTTTGCAATCAGGAGGAGGTCGGGAGCCGACGACATGCGAGCGAGAATAATAAAAGTTTCCTAGTAATTTTCTCGGGGTTCGGCGCGGCGTAAGAACAAAAACGGATTTTTGCCCTTAAAAACCGAAAGGGAAATGAGGGTAAGTCCCTTAACTTAAGGGGTTTGAGATGCGTGCCAAATAAATGAAATACTTAGCAGATCCAGCTATAATTCCACATGAAAACTTAATCATGGTTAAGAGCAATCACTTGTGAAGTTTATAATATGTATATAACTAACTCAGTTAGGGAAACTCTCCAAGTAGAGTATTTTAATTTCCCTCTGTTTCTCGCCTTTCTACCTACATAATACGGCTTGTTCTTCGGGCTGTTACTCCTGCTTTCCACCTGCCTTTCTGCACAAACTTTAATATTATTATCAATTTTCGCACAAGCTGCAGAAAATTGCATGCAATTTCCACGGCGGCTGCGGCGCCAGATCCGCTTTTCCACCTCTTCCAACCAGCACAAAAGGTGCAAAATATCGCAACACATTTGGTGGACGGCATAAGTTATGGCTCGACCGCAGGTAATTAAATACCATGTAGGAGAGGTCCTTGGCCGGTCCTTGCCGCTTGCCCCCTCGGCGCTTTCAAATTTCGCTTAGCTTTCGTTTAACTGCCGTTGAATCGCATCCTGTTAATGAGCAACTAGATGTTGTGTTTTGTTTCGGCTGCTGCGGTTAACAAGCGCCTTGTTTTGTTTGTTTGCCGGTAATTACAGATTCATGAAACACTATCATTAATTCAACGGAGTTCAACAGAGCCGCCGCAGGACGTTTTAGACATTTTAGGGGAAACAGACCTGTCTTGGGGGCTTAGCTTTTACAAATATGATATTAGTTTAATGACATAACCCAAGTATTTCAATAATCAAATGTTCACATTACATAAAGTATTTAATACACGCAAATCACTAAGTTCTTAGAATCAGCCAGCTCCTTCTTATACAAATTAAGACGATCAATATTCATAAAAATATGCAATTATAATGCTTTAAATATTGTTTATGTATTACTTAAAATATTAATAAAACCGGCCTTATGTCAGATATTTCTTTACATGACCTAAAATCAAATTCCAACTCGCTGCCAGTAATTTATACAATTTGTATTATTTTATTTTTTGGATTTACAGCTCAGTTTGTATGGTGTTTGAGTTTATTGCTTACCACTTTGTCAATTTGTATTTCCAATACATTTGGCTTTGGTCGGATGCCATTCCCGGGCGGACAGAATAAACTGCACCCAAAGAATGCCCCACAATGAACTGCAGAATGGGGCTTGGAAATCCAATTCGAACCTTGTTGCGCACTAAATTTTCAAGTGTCAAACTAATGGCCTAAGAAATACTTTATAGCTAAAATTTTAAACAATATAGAGATAGGGGGGAGGCGAGCGAGGCACAATTCAATAAAATATCCATTGTCCTGGCGCTGCTCAGCTGTGTGAGCGCCCTCCTCATCTTTTGTGCAAGTCCTGCGTCCTGCGTCCTGCGTCCTGCGTGTGTATCTGTATTTGTAACTAAATCTGTATGTGCACGCATCATTCATCCGGCGGCCATATTGAGGCAACATATCCGGCGACAGGATGCCAAGACAAGAAAATTTCATGCTATGCTTTGTACGTTTCCGCCTCGCTCTGCCCTGCTCCAGCCTCAACCCCACTTTGACCCTTCTGCCGGCGCGCAGGATTCTTGTTGTTGACTGGCAGTGCTTATATTTTATTTCATGCCAACAGCACTGTTTAATTACACACAAAAGACAGCACACACACACCCAGAGAGGTGGAGAGATAAAGAGAGAGACAGAGAG
>JAEIIG010037626.1:0-94728 GCA_018904695.1 Drosophila parvula | reverse complement strand
TCATATAGAGACATACTAGCGGCACATCATCAAGACTCATCTAGTCCCGAGAACTTCGCCCCAATAGTAATTGATTATAGAAACTCGAATCACACCAAGGACATTGTCGAAACCAACTCGAATATATCTTCTTCTCAGCTATCGTTCATGGACGAATCTTCAAACGATTTCAATAATCAGCAGTTAATTCACTCTAACTCTCTTATTAAAGTGTGTGGTGGTTGTGGCGGTAAGATCAAATAATATTTCAATAAATAGCCATCACTTGACAATTTCTTTCGATTTTTATTTTCAGATAAAATAAGTGATAGATATCTTTTATACGCTTTAGACAGATATTGGCACAATGGTTGCCTTAAATGTCACTGTTGCGGGGCTATGCTAGCAGAAGTGGGTTCCAGCTGTTTTACGAGGCGAGGCCTGATTCTTTGCAAAAAGGACTATTCCAGGTGTGACATAGATAACAATGCAATAACTTAATGATATTGATTATAATTGAATACCGCCATTTTCCAGCATGTTTGGCTGCTCTGGAGTTTGTTCTGGTTGTGGCGAAACTATTCCTCCGAGCGAACTAGTAGCGAAAGCCCTAACTGGCATAAATAATATCGATTTACAAAATCAACAAAAACAAATAATTAATTGCGTATTTCATCTAAGGTGCTTTAGTTGTGCTAAGTGTGGATCAAGTCTGCGCCCAGGCGACAGGTAAGTGTATGGCGCAAAGCCATCATTTACATTTAATTAACAAACTACGGAATGCCATTTCCTTTTTGACAGGTATACTATGTTAGGAGCAAGCTTGGTGTGTGAACAGGATTGGCACAAATTACTTAAGGGCCCCGCTAACTCGAATGGAACGCTCGGACAGAGGAAAGGCAAGGTGGGAAGGCCGAGAAGATCAAAGGACTAATCAAATTTAAATGTCACATAAAATATATACATATATTTTAGAACATAGTTCATATTTTTAAATTACCTATAAAAATGTAATTAAATCATAATATATAACATATTATGTTGGTTTTAGGCGAGGAGTTTACACAAGGACATCACATTTACAGTTAAACAATTGTCATAGCTTTTTAATTATTCTTTTTATTATCGCTTAAAACATTCTCCCAGATATCTTCACACGAATCAATGACTGTCTGCGGCGTGGATAGTTTGTGCTTCATGAAAAAGCCTTGAACTTGAGCCGGACTCACAGAACGGCCAAAGGAATTTACTCTTTTAGCGAACTCCTCCGCCTTTATGGACTCACTGTTGGAGAAGAAGTTCTTGAACATTTCCTCCAACTGGTACGGCGTGCAGTAGCCAATGTATTCCTTTAGATCGATTCTGCCAGGACGAATTAAGGCGGGATCCAAGCGATCTATATAGTTGGTGGTCATAAAAACTATTCTAGCCTCTGTCGAACCCACGCCATCCAAGCAGTTGAGGAGTCCACTGAACGTTATCCTGTTTAGGCCATCGAAAGCCGACTTCTGCTGCGAACTCTGCTCGCGCGACACGAAGGCTGCGTCAATGTCCTCAAGCAGGATGATACTCTGTTCCGGGGCCACGTTTAGTAGGTGATTAAGCCGATCGTCGGTTAAGCCCCTTTCCGACAAGTTTAGAAGGCAAACACTGTACTCCAGCTCGCCGGCCAAGGCCGTTATAAAGCTGGATTTGCCACAGCCCGGTGGTCCGTAAAGTAGATAGCCCCGCCGGTAGGGGATGCCGCGTTGCGTGTACCACAGGGAGCTCTTAATAAAGTCCTGGCAATCGGCGATTATCTTGTGGGAAGTGCCCCGATCCAAGACCACCGAGCCAGTGGGACGCCGTCGTCGAGGATGTCCGAAGGGTCGCCATTCAGCGCCCATTGCCGTGTACAGCACCGTCTTGCCTTCGGTTGCCTCCAAGGCCAAATGGCGCGCCTCTTCCAGGATGTCAAAATAGATTTGTTTGTTGTTGCCGAAGGCCGTCAGGGTAACCGTTTCCCACGGAACCCCCATGTGCAGATCCAGAGTTTGCTGCTCCCTGGTTCGCTCCACCTGTATCCAGTTACCCTTGTAGTTAAACAGATGCTTACCAATGCTGGGTATAAAGTCATATGTGGTCTTTATCTGGCCGCTGTCGTTCTGCAGAAAGGTGGTTTCCACACTCAGATGTTGGGTCTTGCGGGCTCCTCTGATTGTAATCCATTTCAATAGCCACTGGTAGGATTTATCCCTGCATGGTACTTCCAGAGTTATCATGCAGTGACGCCGGAACAGTATTAATCCGCCCTGAAGACCTTTTCTCAATATGGCAGCTGCAGCTCCAACGCCGAATAATCCGAAACCAGCGCCAAAGTACGGGTTGGACGATAGACTGGACACAAGCTCTGGCAGAGTCATCTTGTCTGAAAGTTAGTGTATTGTTTTAATAATGTAACGATGGTGAGTGTTCCGTGAACTATTTTTGGATGTAGTCCCATTTACTCAACCTGTTGATCAACTTAAAGTTATAGCATTCAAACTAATTCCTCAAAATCAAGCAACTCCAATGCACATATACAATCTTCTTTCTTTAATTGAATTTATTTTAATATATAGGGACATTTTATATATATAATATATTATAGTTCATTATTATTAATAAAACTTTTTTTAATTTATAAACGCAGATCGAAGTAGTAAACTTTCGTTATGTAATTATTGAACATTGAAAATTGTAAGCAAACATTACAGGAAAAAGCAGGGCCTCATTCTGATCATCTTTATAATAATAATAAAAGTTTTAAAACTTGTCATTCACGAAACAGAATACAATACGATTTTATTAAAGAAAAATAATAATAATAATACCGGCATTCAACAGTGTGACCACATTTCAATAGTCGTAATATCCATCCAATTATAGAACATGTAATGGTCATCAAGTGGAACGATAAAATGAGAAACATGAAGGGTCTTGTAATGTATGTATATGTAGTATTTTCAGTTAAGAAAAGCTTTTTAAACAAATAATTGTATTGTTTTTTGTTTGTGCAATTGTAATAAACAAATATGTATATATTTTTTGCTGACTTTCAAATAGTGAGACCATTTTCAGACCGCTAAAATATACCACTACACGTACATAGTTAAATATTCTGGTGTCCTCTAAAATATTACTTTTAAATTTAAGAAAAAATCATACATTTAAAATTAATTTAATTTGTTTTTATTTATGATGCGTCGATGGTTTGGTTTTATCGGGCCATATAGTAATATTGTGAGTATTTTATTATTTTACAATATAAGTATACGAGCATATCCCGCCCAATGTAAACATCTCTTAGTTACGGTATAAGAAATATGCCTGGCAAAGTTTATTTTAACCTTCCATCCAACATTTTGAATGCTTAAGATGACTTCCAACTTCTGCCAGAGATTAACGACGCTCCTCCGTGGCTACGGCGACTTGAGGATCTCTTGGACCAGCATCAGGTTGATCACGGGATGTGGACGGGCGATCATCGTCGTCATCGTCGCCAGGCTTGCGCGGATCAGCAAGAGCACCCTTTGCCTTGGCCAATTCACGGAACTTTTCGTTTTCTTCCTCTGATAGAATTTTTAAGGGCTGATCCTTTCCGACGATGGCTACAGTAATGCTCTAAAGAACAAAAGCATATAAAGAACCAATTATAAATTATGTTACCATACATTTTTCGACGGAACTTACATATTGGGCTTGAGCGTCGCTGCTCTGATGCTCATCAGTGGGCAGGGTACCCAGAATGGCGTTAATGCCATGACATATGATGTCTTCTTTGGAACAGTCCAAGAAGCTCCCCAAATTGCGCTCTAAATAGGTGCGTGCGCTTTGAGAACGTGATCCAATGGAATTGGCTTTGCAATTATAAAAGGTTGCCGACGGCGTGACCTGATATATGTGCGGCCCCTTTTCATCGTATCCGGCCACGAGCAGGCCCACGCCATACGGACGGCGATCGTAGCGCTGAGTGGTGGTCTGCATTTTGTTGCCCAGGTTCGTGATCAAGCGGGACACTGGGTAAGTCAAGCCGTAAGAGTGTTTGTAGTTCAAGCATTCCGAACGCAAGTACCGGCTAAGCACACGAGCATCCGCAGTAATGCCAGCAATGGAGATACCCAAATGGGCGTCGATGGGTATAATCTTGCGCTGGGAAGCAGCCAGTTCCGATGTCGGCTTGCACAGAGCTACGAGCACAGCGGTGTCGCGATTTTTAAGCCCAACAGTAGCTGTGCCGAGCTTCACGGCTTCCATGGCATACTCCACCTGATGCAGACGTCCTTGCGGGCTCCACACTGTAACATCACTATCATATTGGTTGCGAAACTGGAATCAAAGCAATTAGTTTGTTATAAAGCAAATACTACCATTTAAAATACACTTTACCATGACTTTTGGAATAGAAGCCGACTAAATATGAGAATGACAAGTAGAAATGCTCGATAGTTAGATATGGCCCGCTTCAGAAACAAACAGACTATGTATCGGAGGGATGGAACTTCTTGACAATTTACCTCGAAAATGAAACATCGGAATAAATACTGCATTCGTGTAATACCGTGGTCGTGCAATAGAGTTTATTAAAAAATTCGATTATTTTTATATATTTTATAGAATTCCCTTTAGAAGGCTATAACCAATATTAACCCAATTAATTTTTATTTAAAATCGTACTTAAGTTTATTTTCGATGATAAAATTGAATTTTATTATTAAATTCAATATATGCATAACTAACGACATTATTATTAAAAAAATCGTAAATTTGCATTCCGTTGTTCCCTTTCCACTATTCCCATGTAGCGACGTAATTTATGCAGATATCGATTGTATTGTATTCGATTGATTTGGAAATTGTCAATGGGAGTGTTTACATTTTAATTGTATATTTCAGTTACAAATCAATCCTGTTTTGGCTCTCCTGTTTTGGGAACGAGGGTTAGTAAGAGTAGCTCTACCGAGAAGGTTATTTACGTGATTCACCCGTAGACTTTAGTGGATAATGCAGTGATATTTTCGACATCAATCAATCAACAAAATATTGTGGAAAAAAGTGAAATTTCAGTGCGAGCTGTTAGCGAAAGTGTTTGATTTAATTAAATAAAGGAAACTTCCTAAGGTGACTTCATACACATACACGCACACACATACATACATCTCTGGGGATATGTAGACGAATATGAGGAACAAAGAAAACATTTTTATTGGTTCGGCGCAATACTGATGTTTACAATTAACGATTTGCTGAAAGTGATAGCTAGCTAGCATGTCTTGTGAACTTGCGTGACTTTTATCATCGCCCAACAAGGCCCTTGTGGACAGTCATATTTAAAAATGCAGACACCCGCACTTCAATAAGACTAAGAAAGAGGCAGCAGCAGCACAAATACATAAAACATTGAATCCGTTGCGTTGCGAACTTTGTATTCCCTGCGGTTGCTACATCATTTGCATATTTACGGTAGAAAAATGCTATCGAGGCAGTATCGGTGATTGTACCGTCAGCTGTTTTAGCCAGACCATTAGTACATAAGGCGCATACATAAGTATGTGTGTATGTACACACCATAATGAAATTACCCATTCCATTACCGGGCAACTAGTTGCATCATCAGTTTCGCAGTAGCTGTAGCCTTAACTACATACATACATACATACATACTTACCTTACAATGAGATTTAGCGCGAAATATATCATATTTTTCCAAGGGCGCCTAGCCCCGCTAACTCCCTTGGCAATCCAGTTGTATATACATATGTATGTATGCACATATGTATGTAGTTTAATCTAATTTTTTTTTTTAATATTTACGCTAAAGTAAAATAAAATTGTGAATGATTGTGATATATTACTTATAATCAAGTAACTCAAAAAACAAGAAGCTTTTCAACTTTCCTTGTATTTTTCTTTAATGATCAATAGGTTATCGGGCTTTTTGATTTGCACCGGAAATATACAAGATTCTTATAATACTTATTCCAGACTCGCGAGTCAGAAAGTGTACATTCTAAAAATATGAATCACAATATTGAAGTCATGCAAAAACATTATCTTTTATTTTAATATTTTACCTAATTGTTATGGAAATAAGCCGAAAAAGCAATTAAAAATAGAGCCTATCCAACCATTAAAGCTAATGATTCCGTTAATAACCCTCCGACCGAATGGACTTTAAAACGTTGTGATAAACCAGTTCATCGCCAGTGTTCCATGTTATAAGGAATTATTTTTTATCAATTTTGCGGGGCATCTGGAAAGTCTACTTGGAAGTTCCATTCTCAGATCCCAAGTGTTTCAACAGCCGGATACACCGACTCGGTTGATATCCATTACGCGAATAAATGTTTACTTAATGGCTTCGAAAATCGCTTTCTTCTCTGAATTTCAATCAGGTTTTGCTTGAACACAACGGATAACTAGCAGACGGAATTATTTTCGGTTCAGCATCCGAAGGGAACTGAGATCTAAACGGATCAAATAGTGTACTGAAATGTAACTTTATTGCCTACATTTTGGGTTGGTTTATTAAGAACAAAAATTGTGTCTTTATTACAGATATGAAATTGTGATAGGATGCGGTCAACAAATCCACTCAGGAGTACTGCTTTTGGAGTGCGCGTCCTTTTTGCCGTTGTATTTTGCACTTTTATTCAATTATCAAAACAGGTAAGTGCAGTTTGAAATATTACCTAGGATGGTTTTGGCAATGATTGAAGCATGGTTGGGCACAGATTATCAACTGAAGACATTTAAAACACGCAGGCAGATATTGCTATTGAAGCAAAGGAACAACTTGCGTGTCTTTAGAAAGTGTAGTTTTGTTGGCGTGATTTATATCTAAAAAAAGACTTATTAAAAAATATATATATATGTAAGCTGAAAAAGATGTTGTAAATTAGCTCATATGGCCCATGAAAAGGGCCTGACATCTGTTTTAAAAGTGTTTAAACAAACCTGCTGCAGGCTTGACGTCATCCATAATATACTAATATACAAATAAAAATAAAAATGAGTGAGTCAAAACAGATGCAAGCTAATTTCCTAACAAACAACCCAAAATAATTGGTCAAGAAGGCTGTGGAGTGTGTGAAAAGTACAGCATATAAACCTCGATCAAAAATATTACTTTTTGGGTTTCTGTGACCTCTGAGTACCGAATGTACTTAAAATAAAGGTATTTTTGATTAGGCCTAAGTAAACAAAGTTATTTTTTTTTTTAATTTAAGGACTGTGTTTGGTATGGTGTTTGTAACACCGAGGCGACTGGCCATAGTCAAAACTGTCCCTACAATGGCACAGCCAGGGAAATGCCTCGGGAGGGTTTGGAGTTGCTGAAAGAGCGATGTGGCTTCTTGATGGAGAACAGTGGCAAAGAATTTTGCTGTGACAAGGAACAGGTAGGAAATTATTAACTATTATTTACCCCAGCACATATTGCTAAACATGTTTTATATATATTTGTGTAGGTGGAAATTTTAAATAAAAACGTTAAGCTGGCCGCCAATTTTTTGGATCGATGTCCGTCCTGCATGGAGAATCTTGTTCGGCACATCTGCCAGTTTACATGTTCCTCGCAGCAATCCGATTTTATGCATGTGGCGGCGACAAAACAAAATAAAAAAGGTTTGAGTACCAATGACCTTTTTTTTAAGGCTAAGTTCAGCCTTTAAAAGCTTAACCTTAACTTAGTCGTGAGAGCCATATGCTCTTCAACAATTTGAAGTCAAAGCTGACGTCAAATCTTTAAAAGATGCCTATTATTTATTATTATTATTATTTCAGATATTTCCTACATCAGCGCCGTAGACTTGCATATATCGACGGAGTATATTAATAAGACTTACAAATCATGCTCTCAGGTATTGTTTTTTCCCTTATAAAACCAATAGGAAAAGTTGCTAACTGCTTGATTATTTCTCTAGGTTTCCGTACCGCAAACAGGCCAATTAGCTCTTGACTTGATGTGCGGCGTTTACCCAGCATCCCGTTGCAATCCTACAAAATGGTTTAACTTTATGGGTGACGCTACCAGCCCATATGTTCCTTTTCAAATCACGTATATACAGCATGAGCCCAAGGCCAAGAGCAATGAATTTAAGCCTACCAACCCAAAGACCATACCCTGTAACCAAGCAGTCAGCGTAAGTTGCTGATATAATTATTATAATAGCATATATATATTTTATATTATTTGAATTATTTATTACAGAGCGAACTGCCCGCTTGCTCTTGTTCGGACTGTGACCTATCGTGTCCACAGGCACCGCCCGAACCACCGCCGCCGGAGCCCTTCAAAATTGCAGGTCTAGACCCTTATTTTGTAATTATGGCTGCCGTATTCATAGTTGGAGTTTTGGTATTCCTTATGGGCTCCTTTCTCTTTACACAAGGTTCGTCAATGGGTGAGTTTTTGGTTGTGGTTTTTTCTAGTCTTTAATAAAGGATGTAATCTACATATATCACCACCGTTTACGTTAAAAACAAATCTTTTAAAAACATTAGAAACTTAACAGCTTAGGGTCTGTCCATATATTACGTAATCACCCAAAGGAAGGGAGAGGGAAATGATTATGTTTGATTTTTGAAGGAGTGGGGTTGTCTAAAACAATGAATGCGTAATAAATTCATATACAAATATATTTAAAAACAATTTATTGAAATATTTTATGGGAAACCAAATTGTATGACTACGTAATCATAGGGGAGGGAGTTTCATCAATGGTTACTCTTGATTATATCATGGGGGAATCACCAAAAATGTAGGCAGACCCGTCTACTTCCATCGCCGCTTACAATTAAGAATTTAAGTTTTAAAAATAGAAATTCGTCTTATTTCGAACATACTAATAATATTCTTTCAAATATTACAAATATCGTAATGATTTCATTATTTGAAATCTTCTTTCCTTTCTTTAGACGACAGTTTTCAGATCGATGGAAATGATGTGTCGGACGAACTGGCTTTCAGGGAGAATGATTCATATTTTGAAAAGCTGGGAGCTCAGACAGAAACATTGCTGCAGAATATATTCACTAAATGGGGCACATTCTTTGCCAGCAATCCCTGGATGACATTATTCGCTGGAGCCACGCTGGTCGCGATCATGGGATATGGCGTTACCTACATAGACATAACAACCGATCCGGTTAAGCTTTGGGCGTCGCCAAATTCCAAATCTCGGCTTGAGCGAGAGTTTTTTGACACCAAATTTGCACCATTCTATCGGCTTGAGCAGGTACGATTTTTAGACGATTTTGGATAAACGGATAAACCTTTACTTAATCCTTTTCATATCTTGCGTAGGTTATTATTAAAGCGGTAAATCTGCCACAAATAGTTCACAACACTTCGAACGGCCCGTTGACGTTCGGTCCCGTATTCGATAGAGAGTTTCTCACAAATGTGTTGAATCTGCAAGAGGGCATCAAGAAGATCAATGCCAACGGGACGATGCTGAAGGATATATGCTTTGCGCCGCTATCGGATGATGGTAGCGAAATAGAGGACTCTAGTTGTGTGGTTCAATCGATTTGGGGCTATTTTCAGGACGATCCAGAGCGACTGGACGACAACGATGAGGATAATGGATTTAATGTGAGTGTGGGAACTAAGTTATTTTCAGTTTATAGATTTGCAAATGCCATATATCACTTGCAGGTCACCTACTTGGACAATTTGTATCAGTGTATCGGTAATCCATACATTTGCCTGGCTCCTTACGGTGGTCCTGTGGATCCGGCCATAGCCCTGGGCGGCTTCCTTAAGCCCGGCGACCAGCTGACTGGCAACACCAAGTACGAGCTAGCGAATGCTTTAATCCTGACCTTCTTGGTGAAGAATCATCACAACAGAACGGACCTGCAGAAGGCCCTGCAGTGGGAGAAAAAGTTTATTGAGTTCATGACAAACTATACGAGGAACAGCAGCAGATCCGCGCACATGGACATTGCCTTCACTTCGGAGCGATCGATTGAAGACGAGCTGAACAGGGAGTCGCAGTCGGATGTCCTAACGATACTGGTCTCCTATCTGATTATGTTCTTGTACATTGCGATATCGCTGGGACATGTCAAGGAGTTCAAGCGGGTTTTCATTGACAGCAAGATAACCCTGGGCATTGGCGGTGTCATCATTGTCCTGGCCTCAGTTGTATCCTCCGTTGGCCTCTTTGGTTACATCGGTCTGCCGGCCACACTGATTATTGTCGAGGTTATACCCTTTTTGGTGCTAGCCGTCGGCGTGGACAACATCTTTATACTCGTCCAAACGCATCAGCGCGATCAGCGCAAGCCCAATGAGACGTTGGAGCAGCAGGTTGGCCGCATATTGGGTCGTGTGGGGCCCAGCATGCTGCTCACATCGTTGAGCGAGAGCTTTTGCTTTTTCCTTGGCGGGCTCTCCGATATGCCGGCGGTAAAGGCTTTTGCCCTCTACGCTGGTGTCGCCCTAATAATCGACTTTCTCCTGCAAATAACCTGTTTTGTTAGTCTATTTACGCTGGATACCAAGCGAAAGGAGGAGAATCGCATGGACATTTGTTGCTTTATCAAGGGAAAGAAGCCCGATGGCATTGCTAGCAACGAGGAGGGACTTTTATACAAGTTCTTCAGCAGCGTCTACGTTCCGTTCCTGATGAAGAAGGTGGTGCGGGCCAGCGTAATGGTCATCTTCTTTGCCTGGCTCTGCTTTAGCATTGCCATCGCGCCAAAAATTGACATTGGTCTCGACCAGGAGCTGGCCATGCCCGAAGATAGCTTTGTCCTGCACTATTTTCAATCCCTGAACGAGAACCTTAACATTGGTCCGCCTGTATACTTTGTGCTGAAGGGCAACTTGAGCTACACGAACACCTCGGTGCAGAATTTAGTGTGTGCCGGTCGGTACTGCAACGATGACAGCGTCCTCACGCAAATTTATTTGTCTAGCAGGAACTCGAACAGGACATATATCGCCCGGCCAGCGTCCAGTTGGATGGATGATTATTTTGACTGGTCGGCGGCGCCTTCCTGCTGCAAATTCAATCCGGCAAACGGAGACTTTTGCCCACATCAAGGTGAGTTTGGGCAGATTCAAAACTATCAATCGACAATTATTATTTGTGTGAGCAGAAAAATTGCTAATATATTGCAATTCAAATGTACGGTCGGTACTCCTCTTTGACTTAAGGGAATTATAAAAAAAGGATGAGGCTTACATGATTTCTTTCTTTAATTATTTCAGATACTTCATGTTCGCGATGTGTGATTGGAAAGAACTCCCTTCAGCGGCCCGACGAGCAGAGCTTTGAAAAGTTCTTGCCATTCTTTCTCAAGGATAACCCCGATGATTCGTGCGCCAAGGCGGGTCACGCTGCTTACGGCGGAGCTGTTCGATACTCCTCCTCCTCGTCCGTCTCCGCCAATGAACAACTGAACATTGAAACGTCCTACTTCATGGCCTATCACACGATACTAAAGACGTCGGCCGACTATTTCTTGGCACTGGAATCGGCTCGAAAGATATCGTCGAATATCACCCAGATGCTACAAGGCAGATTAATGTCGAACGGAGTTCCCATAGAAACGGCACTAACCGTCGAGGTTTTCCCCTATTCAGTATTTTATGTTTTTTACGAACAATATCTGACCATGTGGTCAGACACTCTGCAGAGCATGGGCATATCCGTTCTCTCCATATTCGTTGTTACCTTCATTTTGATGGGCTTCGACGTACATTCCGCGCTAGTTGTTGTGATCACGATAACGATGATCGTTGTTAATTTGGGTGGCCTTATGTATTACTGGAACATTTCGTTGAACGCTGTTTCCTTAGTTAATCTTGTTATGGCCGTCGGCATATCGGTGGAGTTCTGTTCGCACCTGGTGCATAGCTTCTCCATTTCAAAGTCAATAAGTCAGATCGAGCGGGCGGCGGATAGCCTCTCGAAAATGGGCAGTTCCATCTTCTCGGGCATCACGCTAACCAAGTTTGCAGGCATCTTGGTGCTAGCCTTTGCCAAGAGTCAAATATTTCAAGTATTTTACTTCCGCATGTATTTGGGAATAGTTGTAATTGGGGCGGCGCACGGCCTGATATTTCTGCCGGTCTTATTAAGTTATATTGGTGAGTTATACAAAAATATTATTTAAATATTATACAATAATTATTAATTATTTCTTTCCTTTCGTTACAGGGGCTCCTGTAAGTAATGCTAGACTTAGGTTCCATAGACAGGCCGCTGTCGATCATGAGACGGCACTCGCGGGCATTCTATAGATGAATACACCATAGATATATGGCAATAATCTCAACAAAATATTTTAAATGTTAACTGGTTAAGGTAAAATAAATAATCTAAACGTAATTGTGGTTTTTATGTATTCATTTTTTTCTGTTACCCGTATTGTTATTCTTTCGTTAAGCGTAATAAAAAAGACTCGAATACCAAAGAAAAATTCATATCTTATCTGTTTTGTGCTTTATTTCTCATCTCGTGGGTATATTTTTAACAAACGGCACTATTTCCGTAATCCATTCAAGACATATTTCCGACACCTGGCGCAGAAACGTTTGCTCCGTCTGCACTATTTCAGTGAAAATTATATAGTTCGGCTTGTACTTCCCGTGCAGGACGCTCGATGGGTGAATTTTGGCCCGAATGTTACCGGAAACTGTTACATAGAATCCATCTCTTTGCAGCACGGCAATGTTTTCAAAAAATCCATTCAGAATGCATTTTTTCAACATTTCAATGTCATCGGAACTGTTTAGCGCCAAATCCAAACGCATACTTATTTCGGCCAACTGGCGGCGCACATTTCGAGCGTAAGTTAAACTACGTAGATTTAAATAGTTGTCGTGACACCACACCTGTAAAGAAATAATAATTTATAAATCCTAGTAGATAGAGCTGGGGGAAAGTATTTGGCGTTGATGTACTACGGGCCAGACACTTACCTTTGGCTTTTCAGTTTTTAAAAATGCATTAAATACATTGAGTAGCGTCAGGTGATCACCGTGCTTCGATTGAAACTTGGCATGCGCCAGGGCGGCCATTTCGTTCTTATCGCAATTCGAAACGAAGACATGATCGCTGGAGAGGACAGAGACCAGGCTGAGCACTTCCTCCATGCAGCCGAACGTTGACGCGGTAAGCAAAAGCTTTGAGTACTTCGGATCCAAGGGATACAGCACCATTTGTCGGCCCAATGGCGTTATATGCGAGACCGAACCCATCTTAATGGCACCCAGAGCGTCCAGGCTCTTGTAGGCGCTTCTGAGGCCCTCCTCCGATGGAGCGTCTAGGAAATCGAAATTATTGCAGTCTATGTCCAGGGCAAGTAGCTGAAGCACCATGGACGTGGGGTTTGTACGCAGTATTTCTGGCTGGGTGGCTTCCGGAAATGTTTCAAATTCCTCTTTTGTATAGGCTCGATAGCATGTTCCCGCCGAATCACGACCTGCCCGACCGGTTCTCTGCCAGGCCTGAGCTCGGGATATGCGTACGGACTTCAGGACATCCAGTCCATCGGCGGCGTTGAAAGATTTCTCCTTGACAAAGCCGCAGTCGATAACGCAACGGATCCCCGGTATTGTAATCGAGGTTTCAGCTATATTTGTGGCCAATATCACTTTCCGGACGTTGACCGGTGTGGGTGCAAAGCACTCCAGTTGCTTGGCCTGTGACAATTGGGCGTACAAAGTGTATACGCGGAGATCCGTAGTAACACTAACGTCCATCTAAAAGTAAGGATAGGTTTCCTTAATACTTTGAGTACTACCTGAAATACAAGTTTACGTACCCTGGCGAGCTGTCGTATTTGATGGGCTAGTGCTTCAATTTCCTCTTGCCCTGTTAGGAATATTAAAACGTCATGGCTGTAATATTAAATGCTAGCATTTAGTGCGTGACCTTCAATCAAATTATAACATAATATATAACTTAAAACTGTAAGCTTACTTTCTTGGCGTGGTGCGGTGGATGTGGAAGAGGGTCACCAGCACGGAGTGTACATAATCCTCTTGCTTTTCCTTGGTATGCATCACGCGTACGGGATACGTTCTGCCCTCCAGATACATTCCCCGGCAGCCAAAGTACTTTCCGAAATGATCGATATCCATGGTGGCGGATGTGACCACGACCTTTAGGCTGCTCAATTTCTGTCTTCGCCTCTCATTTTGCGCCTCCTTCACAATGCCAAACAACAGGTCCGCGTTCACGGTCCGTTCGTGAGCTTCATCCAAAATAAGTACAGAGTATTTGAGGAGCAGTCGATCCTTGATCGATTCCCGCAACAGCACGCCGTCCGTGAGGAAGCGGATTTTGGTACGCTTCGAGGTGACATCCTCGAATCGAACCGTGTAGCCCACAGTGTCGCCTATACCGCCGGCCAGCTCCTGGGCAACGCGCCTGGCCACAGTAATGGCAGCCACTCGACGCGGCTGCGTGATTCCAATCATGCCGCTCTTGGCAAAGCCCGCATGCAGCAGAAACTGAGGAATCTGTGTGGTTTTGCCCGAGCCCGTTTCACTCATGATGAGCACCGTGTCGTTGAGCTCCAGCTCTTTGATGATCCTCTGGCGACAGTTGAAGACGGGCAGCGACTTTTGCTGCTGCTCGATGGTGACTCTCTTGCTGGCCAGCAGAACAGGTGCGATCGTCTGCCTAGCCTGCTGTGTCGTTGTCGTCACCGACATGTTGATCTTCTCCATAATGGGACTGCTTGCCATAGCCTCATGCTTGCGCTTAATGGAGAATTTAACCGATGTAGGGCCCACATTTTCTCCCCTACTCGTGGCCATATATTTGGACTCCATTATTTACAGCCTTGTCGCCCGGCACGTTTCTAGAATTGGCAACATGTATGTACAAATTGACGAGAACTAACCACGGGCATCCTGAATAAGGATTATTAATCTGCCAAGATTTACAATTCCCAAGTACTTTACCTTTCACGCTTAATTCTATTTAAAACGAATTAACCCTGAAAAGATTTTACAAAACTTAACACACGGGCCGAGCAACAGGCGTGCGTTTATCGACTATCGATATTTGTGACATGAAGACATATGTACATAGATAAATATATACAAAATATTAAATAAATATTAAATTTGCCAATTACATGTAACTTTTTGTGATGAGCATTTCAAGTTCAATTAAAGTTATTTTAATTTGAAATTAAAATTAGCCTACCTTGTTTTTCTTTAAATCGTTCTATTTTCATTAACTTTCTTGGAATTTATCGTTTTCCCAGTGCGGTCATACCATTTAAAAATAAAAATTTGTAAACATTTTAATTTTATACTACAATTTGTAAAATGAAGTCCGAAAAACTAAAAAGAAACTTTTGGGTATCCGCTGAGATAGAGTGCATGCTAAACCTAATCAAGGAGGTCAATAATTGTCAAGGAGCCCTGTCCACGAGCACAACGCAATACACATTTATTCAAATTGCCAATCAAATGAAAAAGAATGGCTTTCCAAACAAGTCGCCCACACAAATTCGACGAAAATGGTTTCAAATGAAAAGCGCCTATCTATGCTATAAGAAGGGCAATGTCGACCGACTCTTTCTGATACCCGAAAAGTTCCGTAATGTGATAGCCCAGTTTGTGGAAAGCGGCGAGAAAATTGGGCGTTCCAATCTGTCGACCATCTCGACAGGAACTCCAGCCATTCATCAGCAAGAACGTGAGTTTTCTTGTTTTCTTTTATTAAAAATATAATGAACAAATATTTAACTATTTCCTTTAGCTATTTCTGAAGAAAACACTTCCATTATGGATAAATTTATAAATCAACTCAGAAGAAACAACAAGAGTGTGCTCTCAGAGTTTGCCAAGCTGGAGGAGTCGCTGATGGAATATGAGCACAAGTGTCAATTTATTCGAGACAAAAACATTATAAAGCACCTAGAAGTTAATTAATTTAATTTAGGTAGACAATTAAGCATTTAAAAATATAGTTTAAGTTTTTGAAATAAAATACTTTAAATTTTAAAATTATTATTTTAAAATGTTTCAATAAAATGCTCCAAAAATGTGAACATTTATTTATAATGGTAACATAAATAAATAAATGCGCTTGCTGCATGCATTATTATCTTGAACAACAGCAATTATGCTACGATGAGCGCTATTCTCTCACTTGAAACTGGTTTCTTATCATCTTATTAATCTGTGTATATATACAAAACATATTAGCCCAAGCTCTTGGGTAAACAATGCCACATAATTAATTCGTCAGTAGCTTCCAGCTATGCGCTCGAAATGCCATTGAATCGTTTTATAACTTTTAAAATGTTTGGCCGTCTTGAGCCCTAAAAACTCTACGTGAACACTAACTAATAAAGCAATAAAAGGAATTTTGCATTTAGCCAAATTCGGAAAATTCAACTACTTTAGGTCTAATCAACTTATTTGGTTGGGACAAACCGGCTCAAATGCGGAAAACTCAATTACTTAATTGCGCTGCAAATATACAAATAGAAATCATTGGTATGTACTATACATTTCTGTTCACAAACTAGTTTATTTTTTTCTTTTAAGTGTATGTACGGTATAAAAATTGACTGGCACTTTAAATTGGCCAAGAGTGCGTATGAATTTATTAATTTATATAATATCTCAGCCTAAGAGATCAGTTTAACTGTTAGATTTCAAGAACCATAAACTCGCAGATATGCATTCACTAGTGTACTTATTATACATTATATTTGACAAGCTGTCGCATGTTAATGTACTCTTTAGTACTTTCTTTTTATATCCATAAGTGGCGAATTCAATGACGTGAGAACAATTTCGATATTCAAATCAATTAGAGTTGAAACTCTTCTCTTCTACTGACCCAGACCTTATTCTCTTTGTCTCTCTTCCCTTCGTCGACCATTGTTCGACGAAGCTGTAAGCCTGGTTTAAACAGCGTTGCCATATTTGCAGACTTTCCTGAGACCAGTTTTCCATAATCCCACTGTTCCTTTTCGTGTGATAAGTGGAATAAACTTTAATTTTGCGATCATTTAATATAAATTATAGAATTATATTTAATGATGCTATTTATTGGTTGGAATTTGTGTACCCCTATTATCTTTATTTTTATAATTCTAGCGTACAATGTTAGCTTTAGCATGGATAATTTTAGTAAGTAGCTCTTTGTGCAACAGCCTTGACAATGGCCTTGCCAGGACTCCACCAATGGGATGGCTTTCCTGGGAGAGATTTCGTTGTAATACCGATTGTGTCAATGATCCCGATAATTGTATAAGGTAATTGCTTACCTTTTTAAATGATTATTTTTTAAGTTGTTTGTTTCTATTTTAGTGAACAACTTTTTCAAACTATGACTGATATAGTAGTGGCCGATGGATACGCATCGGTGGGCTATGAATATATAAATATAGATGATTGTTGGCTGGAAAAACACAGAGCTCATGATGGCAAATTGGTGGCGGACAGGAAACGGTTTCCCAGTGGAATGAAGGCTTTATCCGACTATGTGAGTATCTTAAGCATAATTCCTGTGGCAAAATTAATTTATGTAGGAATTTGTATTACTATTAAAAGATACATTCGAGAGGACTAAAATTCGGTATTTACGAGGACTATGGGAATTATACGTGCGCAGGCTATCCTGGCATTATCGGTTATGAGGAAAAGGATGCAGATCTGTTTGCGGATTGGAATGTGGATTACGTAAAATTAGATGGATGCTATGCTCTGCCGTATGACATGGATCGGGGTTATTCGAATTTTGGAAGGCTGCTAAATGGGACAGGGAAATCGATGGTGTATTCCTGCAGCTGGCCAGTTTATCAAATATATGCTGGTATCCAGCCAAATTATTCGGCAATTCAATCTCATTGCAACTTGTGGAGAAATTACGATGATATCCAGGATTCGTGGGCGTCCGTCGAAAATATTATCGACTACTATGGGAATAATCAAGATTTAATAGCTCCTAATGCTGGTCCTGGTCATTGGAACGATCCTGACATGGTAAATTATATTTATTTGGTATATTTAAAACTCACGAAACCATTTTATATTACAGTTAATTATTGGTAACTTTGGTCTAAGCTACGAGCAAGCGAAAACCCAATTTGCCATTTGGTCTATCCTGGCTGCTCCACTTTTGATGTCTGTGGATTTGCGAACGATTCGGCCGCAATTTAAGCATATCCTACAAAATAGAAAAATAATTGCCGTGGATCAGGATCCGCTTGGAATACAGGGAAGACGGATTTATAAGCACAAGGGAATCGAGATTTGGTCAAGACCCATCGGACCGCTCTACCAAAATTTTTACTCCTACGCAATCGCATTTGTAAATCGAAGAACTGACGGCACGCCCTCAGATATTTCCGTAACCTTGAAAGAACTCGGGCTTATCAATTTCACTGGCTACCGTGTAGAGGTGAGTTCGATGATGATTTATTTTTATGATGATTAATTTTTTTTTAATTTTTCAGGATCTTTACGAGAATGTTGATTACGGCGTCTTGTATCCCAACACCAAAATCAAAGTGAAAGTGAATCCCTCTGGAGTGGTCATGCTGAAAGGAGAAGTACAGTTTCCAGTAGAATTATAATATGATTTGTTAAAAAAGATTGCCTAAAAATAACTTCAATTGATACAAATAATTGTCAATAAATATTTAATCAAACCCAGACTGCTTTTGCGACTGACTTGTAATACTTTGGGAATATATCATTTGTTAAATCAGGAATGTAAAGTTTTATGAATAAAATAAGTCAACCTCCATTGATACGTACGTTCCCTAAACGGCAACAATGGATTTTGTTATAGCAGTCAAACTTTACGGTAAACACTTTACTGTAAAACAGAAAAACAAATAAAATACTAAATATTGATTACAGGTATCTAAGATTTGTTTACAAAAAAAAAACATTCGTTTACATACATTCATAGCTCCATTTAAATCCAACCGCGCTTTGAAGGTACACAAGCTAACTCATTGCCAGGACAATGCCTTCCAATGCCCCCACTGTCCAAAGGTTTTTACAACACATAGAACGTTACGTTGACATGGCCTTAAACATAAAGCTGAAGATAATAAAAAATAACATTTGTTTAATATCATATTTTATTAAGGGAGAGAAATATAAATATCGTAAAAACACTGGAAATCGTTGCGGTTGCAATTTGAAGAAGCGACTTAAAATAAATTTATCGAAACTATGTACATACATATGTATGAATTTTAACATAATCATATGTTTCTGATCTAAACAGCGCCACAGGGTGTTGGGTGCACTTAAAGGTACAAAGAAAAAAAGTGTAAACAAACGCATGTAAGGCATCTTTTTTCATTAATTTTGTTAATTTTAGCTTAACATTTTGGTCTTTATTTAGGGCAATGGAGGCCGTGTGCCGCGTGTGCATGCTAAGCTCCTCAGCTACCTTGAATATCTTCGATGGAACGGAAGAGTCTGTCGTTTCTATTGCGGATATAGTTTCTTCGTTTATGGGCTTTAAAGTTAGGCGTGGAGACTCATTTCCGGAAAACATATGCCAACTGTGCCTGCAGGATGCGCGTAGTGCATTCAACAGAAGACAAGCGCTTGAGGAACTCCACCGGTTGCAAACTCAAGTTAAAAAAGAAAACGAAATTCATCGGATGAAGCAGGAGTTGGTTGGAGATGATTTGCTCGAGGAAGAAGTCTGCAGGGTATCAGACTGCGAGCGTGAGACATCGTCCAGCGCAGAGCATGGTTATCTCCACGATATTCCAGTCAAGCACGAGGAGAGCGATGAAGATGTTTCTCTGTCTGGTTATCCCATGCAGCTCGATATTAAAGTGAAGAACGAGCGAATTGAAGAAGACCAGCTGGAGGATGAGGGCCCAACTGATGAATCCACTAGCGATGAGGATTCCAACGAATTCGAATGCGTAGTAAAGGTTGAGGAGAATGCGGAGGAGCACGATGAGGACAATACCAATAGTAATCAGTCCTTTAAATGTCCGCACTGTCCAAGCTCCTACACGCGAAAAACCAGTCTTAACTCACACATCCGAAAGCACACGGGAGAACGCCCCTACACTTGCTCCCACTGCCAGAAGTCTTTCACTGTGAAACGCCAGCTCGAAGATCACGTTCGTATGCACACGGGGGAACGTCCCTTCGCGTGTGGCCAGTGTGAAAAGTCCTTCAGAAAAAGGACCGATTTGAAGCTCCATAAGCGCATCCACTTAGAAATTCGGCCATTCCAGTGTTCCCAGTGCTCCAAGTCCTTTGTGAGAAGATATCGTCTTGTAGAACACACTCTTACCCACTCCGGGGAGCGACCTTTTCAGTGTCCCCATTGCCAGAAGAGCTTTACCACCAAAGTTAGGCTGCAGGTACACATCGACACCCATTTGGAGGAGAAGCTTCACCAGTGTTCCGAGTGCCCCAAAGCGTTCAAAAATCGGCGGAATCTTGTGGATCATATTCGTAACCACGCGAAAGAGCAGCATCTCAGGTGCACTGAGTGCCCGAAAACTTTTGTACATCCCAGCAGCCTCCGGACACACCTTCTCCTCCACACAACAGAGCGGCCCCACAAATGTCTCGTGTGCGGTGCGGCCTTTACTCTGCCGGCCGGTCTGAGGAAACATATGAAAACGGATTGTTATAAGAAGTTGATGCAGTGCCCGCAGTGCCCAGAGTCTTTTAGGTTTCCCGAAATTCTCCGGGAACACATTGTCACTCTTCATCCGGACACATCATTGGAGTCAATTCCAGCGCCCCCGGAAAGGCCACACAAGTGCACGGTGTGCTCGGCCGCCTTTGCTAAAAAGCGCTACCTCAGGAGCCACATGCAAAGGAATTGTTATAAGAATCTAAACCATTGCTTGCAATGCTCCATATCATATAAAAGTCCCGAAATTCTGCGGGAGCACATTATTTCCGCTCATCCATTAACACCCATAATAAATGAAAAATAAATCAAACAATATATCGGATTTAATATATGTATGCATCTTCTCTTATCGTATGCCCCTTTTAGAAAATATTCATATAAACACCAGAAAACGGAATATAAAAATTTAAATATAATCGATTTGGAAATAAGTCTATCGAAACTAAATAGCAGAATCATATGATTCTGCTAATAACAGCACAGCAGGGTGTTGTGTGGGCTTCTACACTCAACGAGCAGATTTTAAACGAACGATGGTAATTGTTTAAGTATTTATATTTTCAATTTCTGTATAACTTAAGGCAATTGAGACCGTTTGTCGCGTTTGTCTGCTAGGATCAGGGGAGATGTTCAATATTTTCGATGGGAGAGAAGACCTCAACGTTTCTATTGTAGATATAGTCTCTCAGTTCATGGGCTCATTTCCGGAAACCGTCTGCCCACTATGCCTACAGGATGTGTGGAATGAATTTATTAAAAGGAAAGAGCTTGAAGAACACCTCATATTGGCAAGTCAAGTGAAATCCGAATAGAGAGAAGAACAGAGCTATCTTATTAGTTGGAAAATTAAGGACGAGGTCGCTGAAAAGGAATTGCTGGAGCAAGAAGCTGGCAGTATATCAACTTCGATGATATTCCTATAAAGCAGGAGGAGAACGACCATTTTAAAATTATATATTTGAAATAAGAAAAAAATCTATTTATCGATAGTTTTTGATAGCGATCGCACTGACATTTGGTGGGCAGTGTGGGAAGCTATTTTGATTAATTAATAAGTCAGAATCCTAGGTAAACAGAGTTTAATTATTATGTTTCGGTTGACTACTAATTACTCTTAACAGGATAATGGATGGGATCTGCCGCGTTTGCCTGGGGAACCCCACCGGAGACTTGGTTAACATCTTCGATGATAAGCGTCGGACTCGAAGCTCCTCCATTGCCGACATGATCGCCCAATGCACAGGCTTTGAAGTTCGACGTGGAGACTCCTATCCGGAAACCATTTGCCCAACCTGCCTGAAGGATGCACAAAATGCGTTGAACATACGGCAAACCTGCGAGCGGAGTCACCAGTTCTTTTGCCATGTCCGCGACGAGGGCATTGAAGAAGCCTTGTGTGCGTTGCTCGAGGAAGAGGACTGGGAGATGTGGGACAATGAATCAAACGATTCTGAAACGCATGATGGAAGGACAAACGGCAAAGAGGCGGCGTTTGAGTGCTGCAAGTGCAACAGGACCTACGAGCTAAGAGCGCAGTGGTTGAGGCACATGAGATTGCATAAAAAAAACTTCCCCTGCGATCGCTGCTCAAAGTCTTTTGGAACTAAGCTTCAGCAGGAGGTACATATGAACACCCACACGGGCATGCGTCCTTACAAGTGCTCCCACTGTTCCAAGGGCTTCGCACAAGACGCCACGCTTCAATCGCACATCCGGACGCACACCGGCGAAAAGCCGTACAAGTGCCCACAGTGTTCCAAGTTCTTTATCAAGTCATCGGATCTTCGGCGGCATATGCGCATCCACGAGGGTGTCCGACCGCACCAGTGCTCTGAGTGTTCGAAGTCGTTTACGAGGAAGGCCCACCTTCAGGACCACATGAAGATCCACTCGGGTGAAAGACCGTTCCACTGTCTACACTGCCACAAGACGTTTGCTCTGAATACCACACTCAAAGTGCACAGCCGTACGCACACCGGCGAGCGACCGTACAAGTGCTCCATGTGCTCCAAGGCCTTCACTTTGGCCACCACGCTCAAGGATCACATGAAAACGCACAGCCAGACAAAATCATTTAAATGCACTCACTGCAATAAGTCCTTTGCGCAAAAGAGGGGCCTCCGCAGACATATGTTAACTCATAATAAATCGAATTCTGGTTCTGATTAAATCTCATTTAAATATAAATAAAATTTTTTATTATTGATATATGTATGTATGTATGTATATGTTCAGAGATTTGAATTAAAACCAATTATCGATAGGTTTTATTAAACACCGATTGCACTCGCACAGGGTGGTCAGTGTCATATATACATAAAATAAACAAACATCTGGTGAGAAATTTTTATTAATTAATAAGACAGCAACCAAGGTAATTGCAATATATCAATGTTGTTTAGGTTGTTCACTAATTGAAACAAACAGGACCATGGAGGGGATTTGTCGCGTTTGCTTGGGAAACCCCACCGGAGACTTGGTTAACATCTTCGATGCCAAGCGTCGGACTCGAAGCTCTTCCATTGCCGACATGATCGCCCAGTGTACCGGCTTTGAAGTTCAACGCGGCGATCCCTATCCGGAAACCATTTGCCCAACCTGCCTGGAGGATGCGCAAAATGCGTTTAACATACGTCAAACATGTGAGAAAAGCTACCAGTTCTTCTGCCAGGTCCGCGACAAGGGCATTGAGGAAGCCTTGTGTGCTTTGCTTGAGGAAGAAGATTGGGAGATGCCGGGCGATGAGGACGAATGGAAGAGTTGTGTAGAGCAGGCTGATGACGATGATGAAGAGGAGGATGAAAACAATAATGACGACAATGAGGGGAAAAATGTTAGTGAAGAAACTTCATTTAAATGTGACGATTGCCAGCGCATCTATAAGCGGAGAGTTCCTTGGCTAAGGCATATGCGAATGCACTTGGTGGGTGGACCAGAACCATATTCCTGTCGTCATTGTACAAGGGTTTTCCGAACTAAAGTTCAGCAGAAGGTACACATGTACACCCACACAGGAGAGCGGCCCTACAGCTGTTCCCACTGTCCAATGAAATTTGCCCAGCAAGCCACGCTGCAGTCACACATTCGGACGCACACTGGCGAACGTCCGTTTAAGTGTTCCCAGTGCACCAAGACCTTCATTAAATCGTCTGATCTACAGCGACACATCCGCACTCATGCTGGTCTGAAACCGCACAAGTGTTCACTGTGCTCTAATAGCTATTCAAGGAAATCGCATCTAGACAATCACCACCGTTCCCACACGGGTGAAAGACCGTTTCAGTGTTCCCAGTGCTCAAAGTCCTTTCTACTGAAGCATCATCTTCTGGAACACAGCCGAACTCACACTGGCCAACGGCCGTACAAGTGTACCAAGTGCCCCGATTCCTTCAAATTGAGTAACACCCTGAAGAATCACATGCTGACGCACAGTTCGATGAGATCCTTCAAATGTCCGACCTGTTCCAGTGCATTCAAGCAAAGGAGATCACTGGTAAAGCATGTCCTAACTCATAGTTGAGGAATATGTTAATATAATAATAATTAAAATATATTTAAATTGTTGTATTATAAATAAAAACTTCTAAATGGATTTGTTTTTAATTTACATTTTTGAATTTTTGCACGTAACAAATGTATATTTCTACTAGCACAGGGTGGCTAATGTACTTATTGTCATGGTGCCATCCCTAACATTGCCATCTCCATCAGCTGATCAATGTTTATGTGGGAGCGAGGCGACCAAACGAATTTTAAAGTTTTGAAAAAGACACAAAAAGCAAGCATAATATAATTAAGATGAACAATGACAACCCCAATATAGTATTCAATCCCCTGATCAGCTGCATTCAGAAAGTCGTGCTCTATGAGACGCGTACGGTGAGTACTGGCCCTCCAGCTCCGCTTCTGTGACTAAGCCTTTGCTCTTTTTTGCAGCGCCTCTATTTGGTGGGCAGCAACAATAGGGAGACGAGATTCCGGCTGCTCACTATCGACCGGCTGGCGCACAACCGACTGAGCATCGAGGAGAATGCCAATGAGTTCAACAGCCTGGAGATCAGGCGCTTTGTGGCCTCCCTCACCGGCTCACCGAGGGTGACGTCCGCATATGGTGTGCTCGGGTTTGTTCGCTTCCTTGAGGGTTATTATCTGCTGCTGGTGACCAAGCGCAAGTGCTGCGCCCACATCGGCAAACATTTGGTGTACACCATTAAGGACACGGTGATGGTGCGCGTGAACGAGGTGACCTCCCAACGGCCGCCGCATCCCAACGAGGTGCGCTACAAGCGGATGTTCCAGAACATTGATTTGCGTAGCAACTTCTATTTTTCGTACTCGTACGACCTGACGCGGACACTGCAGTACAACGAGTCGGCGCCTCGGTTTGTTGGTGCCAAGGTGGACCTGGACCAAGATGAGCCGTTGCCCGACTGGAACTCGCTGACCAACAACGTGGAGCAGACGCACGAAAGGGTGGACTATGCGTTTCGCAGTGATTCACGTAAGCGATTCGTGTGGAACGCCTACCTTCTGCAGCCCATGGAGGGCATCATGCTAAAAGACTGGCTGCTGGAGGTCACCCACGGGTTCGTCAGCCAGTCGTGCATAAGCATCTTTGGACGTCATGTCAACGTTTGCCTGATAGCCAGGCGCAGTTCACGCTTCGCCGGTACTCGCTTCCTTAAGCGCGGCGCCAACTTTCAAGGCGATGTGGCTAACGAGGTAGAGACGGAGCAAATCGTTAGCGATGGGCAGCGGATGTGCGCATTCACTCAGATGCGGGGCTCCATACCGTCGCACTGGTCGCAGGACATCAGCAAGATGGTGCCAAAGCCGCAGATCCAACTGGACATATGCGATCCCTATGCGCAGACGCCGTCCCTCCACTTCGAGCGCCTGCTCTTCCACTACGGAGCACCGCTGATCATGCTCAATCTGGTGAAGAAGCGAGAGCGACGCAAGCACGAGTCGATCATCTCCAAGGAGCTGGAGTACAGCATTCGCTATCTGAACCAGTTCCTGCCGCCGCCGCACCGCATGAAGCACATCCACTTCGATATGGCGCGCCAGAGTCGCCTGAGTGGCGGCAATGTTATGGAGCAGCTGGCTATCCATGCCGAGAGCATTATCCAGCAGACGGGAATGTTCTTTAAGGCTCCGGGCAGCGACCTGGGCCTCCAAACGGGCATAGTTCGTACGAACTGTGTGGATTGTTTGGATCGCACCAACTCAGCCCAGTTTGCCATCGGAAAGTGCGCCCTGGGATATCAGTTGGAGCGTCTCGGTTTTGTGAAGTCCGCCAAGCTAGAGTTCGACTCGGATTGTGTAACAATGCTGGAGAACCTGTACGAGGAGCACGGCGATACTCTGGCCCTACAGTACGGTGGATCGCAGCTCGTGCACCGGATAAAGACGTACCGAAAGACAGCTCCCTGGGGCTCGCAAGGCAGTGACGTTATGCAGACCCTCAGTCGCTACTATAGCAACACGTTCAGCGACACCGAAAAGCAGCATAGCATTAACATCTTCCTGGGTATATACAAGCCCAGCCTGACCAAGTGTGAGTATTCCTCTCCTGCCAGTCTTGCTTCTCAGAAAATATTCGTCGAGATACCATTTTATGTTTTCCCATAGTGGGTCCACCTATCTGGGAGCTACAAACGGATTACGACATGCACAACGCCTTCGTACCAAGCACGAATAGCAAGCCCCTTACCGACTGGGTGCGGCACAAAGTGCGAGAGTGCCTGCCCCATTCCTGTGCCGATTCCAACAAGCTAGTGCGGGAGCTGTTCCGCGTCCACAGCAGCGGCCTGGAGATGATCGATGCATACTCCAACTACCACCAGTCCTTTAAGTGGACCGACCTTAGCGAGCACATCGCTTTCGAGATCAGCCACCTGGCCATGCGCTACATGCCCACATTTCGTACGAACTACAGTCCGTTTCAGCGCCAGATTCAGACGTCGCGAAAGGCCCGTCAGAATCCCTCAATGACAGGCCAGAGTTCTACCGGTTCGATGAACAGCAACTCGTCTAGCTCCAGCGAGGGCGATGACAGCTCCAGTGACGAGGAGCTGAGTGCCAGTTTTGCCGAAAAGGACGGAACCAATCAGACGGAATCGACGGAGCCGGCCGCCCTAACACTGGCCTCCAGCTTGCCCTCCATGGAAGAGATTTACGGCTGCACTATCAGTCCACCCTCCAAGCACAGCATGGCTGTCTATAAGAAGTACGTGCAAATGGGAAAGCTCTCCAGTGGAGGTGCACGGCCCGCCCAGACAGCCGTGGCTCAGCGCGACCAGGAGCTGGCCAAGATAATGCGAGGAATTACGCTGCGGCCGCTCAGTGACTATGGCACAGATTCTTATTTAAGCGTTCAGCCGCCGGTCGTATCGCGACAGAGTCAACTGATCTATGCCGAGTATTGTCGCACTCGGAGCACCTTCAATGCCGTGCCCAAACTGGAGGAATTCGATGTGCTCTATCGATATGTCCAAGCGCTGTAGGTTGGGCTCGCAATGATTGGAGAACTCTATGTATTAAAGTTATCGAAATGTATTTAACTTATTATTTAGTATTATATTAATAAATTATATTTACAGCCATTATAAAAGAGCTTTGAGAGGATTTGTGTTTGGTTTCAATCAAAGAAGAAGAAGTCCGAAATTACTTCCTTTACCTGAGTGTTCCCAAAGGAAATCAATAAACAATGCCATCGTCTGTCACTAAAATTTATTTAAATACTTTAATTTCTGCTGGTGGTAAATTACAAAAATTATTCGTTAAAAATACACAGATATTGCTAACATTGGAACACGGCTCCACCAAGAGGAGCTACTTGCCACCCAGCTGGTCACCGGCATCCGGATGAGGCTTAGTCTGATGATATGAGTGCTCCCCGGTTGCGGCTGAGGCATGCATGGCATTGTAGCCAGACTTTTGGCCCAAATGGAGCAGGTTGCTGGTGGTTGGCTTGTACACAGTGGCCAGCTCCTGGGCCAGCATGAATTGCTCCTGCTCGGGAAAGTCGTGTTCGCAGTGGTGTTCGCCGCAGATCTTGCACTCGTAAATGTTCGGTCGCAGGGTGTTTCGGATGCGCTGAAAGGATGAGAGGATGTGGGTATAACGGGGTGGATAACACTAAAAGCGAATCAGTCTTACCTCCCAAAAGGTGTCGCCGCTGGCTCGCAGGAAGTTGATCAGCGCATAGCCAGGTATGCAGATCAGGGAGAAGGAGGCGAACATCCAGCCAATGCCGTAGGCCCAGTCGGGATACGTGTAGCGTCCATTGTGGTAGGTGGGTTCGTGGTAGTTGATCAGGCTTAGCACCCAAATGGCCTGCAAAGGGACAGGTTCTTCAGACTATCCCCAAGTTACAAGCTTAAAGAGCACTTACAAAAAGCAGACAGGGTCCCAGGACGAGCCAACAGGACTTGAGATAGAGCGAGGGGGCCTTGCCGGTCATCTGCTTGACATTCTTCGAGAGGCGGCCGGTGCCGTAGAACCACGCTATGGCGATCATTTGGCAGAAGGCCAGGAACATGATCGTTACGGAGGCGGCATAGTGATCCATCAGCTGGAAGTAATAGATGCCGCCCTGGATGATATTCGGCATTCCGAACAGGCAGGAGATGACACAGACGAAGAGCACCACGATCTCGTGATAGCCCAAATGCCGCTTGATCCACCTCGGAAAGCCGTCCTGTATCGAAGTGACCACCACCTCCACAATGGCGAACTGGGAGTTCAAGCCCAGGCAGAGCAGCATGAAGAAAAACATGACGGCCCAGAGCTGAGCATACGGCATCTTGGCCATTGCCTGAGGATATACCACAAATATCATCCCCGGCCCATCGCCGATGACGTCGCGCACGTTGGTGTTCTGCTCCAGGGCCAGATTCCCCAGCGTGGAGAAGGCAAAGATCCCCACCAGTAGGCTGGTGATCATGTTAACCGCACTCACGGCCACCGTGTCGCGCAGGATGTTGTTGTTGTACTTGTTGTAGCTGGCAAAGGAGATCATCGAGCCGAAGGTGATGCCCAGCGAGTTGAAGTTCTGCGATGCAGCATTGATCCACACATTGGCATTCTTCAACTCGGACCACTTGGGTCGGAAGAAAAAGCGGAGTCCCTCGGCTGCACCATCCAGGGTCACGGCCCGACCCATCAGAATGATGATCAGGACGAAGGGAAAGGTTGCGGTGAAGTAACGCACTTTGGCCGACGATTTTATGGACTTCCAAGTGGCGAAGTAAACCATCAGCCAGGCGCAAATCAAACAGGCGAACAGTTCCCAGCGCATCATGCCGGGGTACTCCAGACCGCCGCTTATCTGCAGGACTTTGTTTCTAAGATAAAAACGAGGTATGGAGGGATTAATCCTTGAAAGGAGTATAAATTGCTTTAAAGGCTTACTCGAAGAATTCCTCGGAGGGAGTGCGTGAGGTGTCCGGCGCCGTGGAATTATTCTCCCTGCGTTGCGGCACCCAGCAGTCCGGCGTGTTCCACCTAGAAATAATTAAAAAATAATCCCCTGAATCAAGTTCCCATTAAGGAATAAATGAGGTTTCTTCCTATACCTGTTGTTGCAGTCAATCCAGGGCATCTCCGTTTTGAAAGACGTAAAGAAGTAGTAAATGGAGTAGCCAATGATGACGCTGTAGTAGGTGGACATTAGGAAGGACACCACCACACTGGCGAGTCCAGCTCCTGAAATTAGATCAAGCATTTGTGATTCATCAAGTCAAGACCAGTTGCAGTGCAAATAGAGACATTATGGAGCTCTCTAAATGGCAGTTGCATTGCATTGAGTGAAGCATATGGAAAAATTAGCCTTAATTAGGCCAGATGAAAATCGGACCGGTTTCGACGGTTGCCAAGCGAATCTCATGTCTAGACTTGCTCTCATCTGCATAATTGGCCATGTACATAGATCGGGAATGTCATGCCAAGCCACTCGCGAATCTTGGTTAAATTGTTGAAAACGTTATTAATATTTATTGCCTGGGCGTTGTGGGCGTGTCCGCAATGCGGTTTGTTTTGGCGAAATATTGACAGTAATTAAGCGTCACGAAAATGCATTTTGTAAGCAAGATTCACGGGCAATGTAATGACAGCCTTAGCCTTCGTCGGTGAGAGGCGGGGGCATTTTCCGCGTGCTGCCTTGGGGTTTTCACGCCACCGCAACAACAATGACCCAGCTAATTAGCTTCCGTCTGTATGCAAGTGGAGCTCCCAGCGGATTCTGGGCTCTGGTGTAAATCAGAACGCAAAATACGGCTCTCGTGTAGAGCAAAGCTGGTCTAAATATTTGCCCGACCTTGGCCATGGACTAGGCCGAAAAGCAGCGACATTTGTCATGGTACATGGACAAGCCCAGTTCACCATTGTTGTTGGCTGGGGTTTCTGTAGTTCTGGATAGCGTGACGCATTTACACACAAATGACGCCATAAATTCTATCTTCAAAGATACTCTTTTGTTTAATAGATACAAAAAATTACACTAAATATCATGTAACAATGTTATTTTCATGTATTTTTTTATAGTTTTATCTAAGGCAGCCCTAATTGTATATTCTAAATCAAAATCATGGAGGTTATTATTAATTTTCATTTAAAAACATAGTAGGTCACGATTATTTTAATAACAAAATGCATGAGATGCTGAAATCCAGCAATTCTGTTGAATATCATGTTAAATAATTACAAAATGTACATTATCATCGTGTCAATGATATTTGTATATTTTTAATTTGTGCTGCTGTAAAGGTATATTCAGAATCAAAATCATGTCGTTTTTTTTTATTCAATATTCACGTGAAACTAATATTTTATTTTATTTTATTGGAAATATAGGTTTATTTATAATTTTGTAGAATATAATTAGTGACAACGGGTAGCATGGGTAACATTTACCCTAAATAATCTTCATACGGCACGTGACAATATTATTAGCTATAAATGAGACCGTAGGATTCACCTCTTATATATTATATATATATTAACGCTATAGTCTATTATTTTTATGGATTTTATAGGCGAAACTCACCTTTGAATAGAGGGCACAGCTGACCCAGTGCCCCGATGGGTCCTCGGCCGGTATATTGGCCCACAGATAGCTCCATAAACAGCAGTGGAATGCTGCATATGAACAGTATTATGCAATAAGGTACTAGAAAGACACCTGTAAACGAACGGCGATCAGCAAGGTAATTATGTATAAGTGCAGTATGGAGCACCTAGGTAAATAAATTAAATTAATTATAAATATTTGACAACGACAAATGTAAATTGCATAAGACACAAGTCTATCTATCTATCTATCTATGTAAGCTGCCTTGTCATTATCAGGAGTAGGAGGTCGTGTGCCAGTTTTCCTCATTATAATTCCCCCTCTGAGGCCGAGTCCAAGTGTAAATGAAGACGGACGCGGGCCTCCGAGCTGGCTCGCGTGATCGGGAGAGAGAGACACCGACTAGATGATGACAGTGACCGCTCTATCCCGAGCTCAAACAAATTTTAATTTATGGCTTTTAAACGCTCCAGCGGAAATGCCGCTTAAAGCGCAAAATTGTCAAATGTTTTTTCAGAGCAACTAAAAAAAATCTTCCCGGTGCTGTCGCACGAAATCAAAGTAACTATATCTAACTATTACTATATATCTCGGGCCTTATCGCATGTGGAGGCCTTTAGCGGCACTATTAGTCACTTGTTGGACTCTCACAGGGGACTTCCGCTAAGCCTTTCCCAGGAAAACCAGATATTAAATGTGAACTGACCCCTTTGACTACTTAAATTTCAATTGAATTGGAAAGAGACTTTTTTTGCCAGCAGAGCTACAAGTAAAAATAGTGCCTTACTTAATTTATCACTTATTATTATTCCAAAAATATGCATTTAAATTGGTTGTAATTAAACATAAAGAAAACTTAAGGCCAGGAGTTGATTTTGTTCTTAATTTGAAGACACTTACCACCGCCACTTTTATAGCACATGTAGGGAAACCGCCAGACATTGCCCAGGCCCACCGAGTATCCAATGCAGGCCAGCACGAACTGCATCTTGTTGGCCCAGTGCTGCTGGCGCGGCTTCAAATGGGCAGCCTCGTCGGACATGTCCAGGTAGCTGTCATCGTCATCGATGCCCAAGGGCCTGGAGATGGTTAGAAATGCAAAATTTAGTATAATCAGAGAGGCACGCTCGGAGATTAGGTGATGCGTCAAATGACTTAATCGTAGTAATCACATGGCGGCTACGAAGCCAACAATGGGGGCTGGCCATTGGAGGTGCCAAGTGGGACAGTGCATTCATTGTTGAATCTGGGGGAATCTCTGAGCTGGAATTGTCATGTCACGGGTGTAGTAACTGACTGGGGTGCGGGTGCCATGTGGGTGGTGGTGTCATGAATTAAACGGACAGCCGTTCGTGTCGGCTTGTGTTTAGACTTTAAAAGGGTAAATATTGATAAATATACATATGTGGCACTCAACCAGAGATAAGAGGTTTTTTAAATCTGGTTTTGGAAAGATTAACTGGGAAACATAGTAGACCGAAGTTTAGATATAATATTATAATAAATAAAATCACATTGTTTACATTTACATTTTACATAATTCTTTCAGCTAACTTCCAAACTTATTTACACTTTTCAAGCCCCAGAGGACCTCTATATATAGGTAAACTATAAAAAAAAATGTATCTTTACACTCTTTTGTGGAGTAGTGCTAAGTGCCAAGTATAAACAGTCCACTTAACCATTAAATAATCGTTCATGTTTAATCAGCGTTCGATCGCTAATGCTCTTGGCAAACACATACATATGAATGTATGTATGTTATTTAACCATCGGTCTCCAGGGAGACATGGCCTGATTCGGTTGCATAACCACTAGATATCAGCACGGATTCTTACACTTTGGCTACCCGGTTGAAGCGAAAGAAGGACTGCTCCGACTGGGACTGGACATCATAGTCCTGTCGATTTGGCATCTTGCAACTCGTGGATGCCTCGTTCTCGGAGCTCGGAAAATGTGATCTGTGGATGTGTACTCGGGGTAACTCGTGATGCTTATCCTTTATTTTACGTTATCCAGGCGGCCATCACTGGGAAAAGGACACTGGGATGAGGGAACTGAGATTGAGAACTGATCGGTTCGTGGGTTAGCGCGCTACTAACTACAAATCCGGCACTTTTCCGGCGGGTTTGCGGCCTGCCAGTCGCAGTTTATGGAACCCACAATGGGGAGTGGTAATTGCTCCGGTCAACACACACACACAATCGAACACTTGAATTCGATCTATTGATCTCGTTAAGGAACATTTCTTAAAAATAGCCGGTGTGACGGCTGGCCGGCACGTTTCAACGGATCCATTGGCTATCATGTGGGCCCCGCGCCCAAAGATGCCACAATGGTGTTAAAATTTGCCTGTTTGCCAAATGGCCAACACTGTGGTCTTTCTATGCTAAGGTGCCAAATGCTGGCCAAATTTGCCGCCAATATTAGACCGATTTATAGGCGCCCATTTGTCAATATGCTAATGGCCCTAAAAAGTACAGAGGGAGAAAATCGACTTCCACGTTACCGAAATAGATGGCAAAAACTTTGTTTTAAACTATAAAATTAAACTATAAACTATTGCGTTTACCTTATTAATTTATTTATATTATGTTCAACTTACGGTGGCGTCTGCGGATTGACCATGTCGAACAGCTCGTTGGCCGTGGTCGGCACTCGCCGGATGACCAGCTTGCGCCCGTCCGTTGAGCCAATGCCAATGGAGGCCAGCGAGCGTACGGACGTAACATCGGAGTAGATCTGGTTGGCGGCCAGGTCGTGAAACTGATAGGAACTGCCGCTCAGCGAGGCCTGCGGTTGCATATAGAGCGGATGCGGTGCCTGTAAGCCGGAAGTGGCCATCGGCAGGCCTCCGACCAGATTGCCGCTACTGTCACTCAGGCCGGGCAGGTAACCTGACGGCAGATTTGGGGGATTTAGGAGAACGTTTCAATTATCATGGGGAAATATAATCTCCAAGAAAAGTATTTAAAAATAATGTAGGTTAAGTAAGTGGGTAAGTAAATAAACATATTAAGTAATAAAAACTGTTAATGAGGCTGATTTAATTTAAGGTTTATAATGTGATAATTGTAAAGCTTAATATCTTTGATTCTGACTAACTGATTTCAAACATAACAATACCATGTTAAAAATGGTATAAATATCAATTAGCTAAAAGGTTTACAGCCTGAAATATGATTAATACGTTGTATTTTTTACTCTGGTTTACTAGACATCTAATTTACTTATGCATGGTTTGTTTTGGGATAATATTTCAGTGTTTGCCTTTGGTATTTTAAGTTTATTTGAGTTAATCGCTGACAGATAATAACAAATAAATAATAATGTATGGTTTCAAAGTTTATTCTGTATTACATTTAAACTTTCAACACTGATGCACTCAAGATACAGACATTTAATTATGTGTAGAACAACCTTTTCGAATGCATTTTCGAGTGCATGTAATTAAAAGATTTATAAGAGGCTTCAAAGACTGCAAAAAAAACCAATTGAAAACGAACAATTACTCGTACATACAAGTGCTTGGAAACCCAATCTGCAGGGCACGCTGGAGGGGCGGGGAAAACCAACCTGAGACCACGGATCGCATGCTGCTGTGGTGACTGCCGATCCGCGAGCGCAGCTCCATGCTGAGCGGCGAGACCGCCACCCCATCTCCGGCCATGGTTGTGGTGGTGGTACAGGTCAGGGTCGCTGGCGTGGGCGAGATGGGTGGCAAAGGAGGAGCCGGCGGCTGGGCATCGCAGTCGTCTATGGTAAAGGTCACCGTGGAGGTGGAGCCACCTCCATCTGGCGGCTGTGTTTGCAGCTGCTGCTGCTGCAAAATCATCTGATGCTGTTGCTGCACTTGCGCCGGCTGCAGCACCTCGGAGCTGGGCCGGGACTTCACAGATGTCTGGCGATTGGGCGGCTGTTGCTTTTGAAAAGACGCCGCCATGGCCGCCAGCGAGGTGGTGGAGCTGGCCTGCCGGAAGGGCTGTGGACCCGCAGAGGTGCCGGCAGGTGGCGTTCCCGGTGTTGCCGGTATAATGATGAACTTGTGGGCCCGCGCCGAAGGCGACCTTATGAGTCGCGACTGTTCATCGCCTTCGTAGCAACTCTCCGCTCCGCTGTCCGAGAGCTGGCTGTAGCGCAGGGGCTTTAGAGCTGTAGGGGGCATGGTCCGACCCGTCACCTGGTCAGGTGAGGAGGCGGGGACATCTTTCTTGTCTGACATTGTTCTGGGGATGCGCGTTACTGGTGTAGCGCTGCTATTAGTTGCTAGTTGCTAGTGGATGCCTCTCCTGGTCACTTTATCATAAAATCATTGTTGTGTCGCGGTGCTGTTGGGTTTTGCACTGATCCACGGTTGATGATGCTGCTGCTGGGGCCGCTCTCGTAGCTATCATCATTGCGCGTTCTGTTTGTCACAATTTTAAATCACATTTAAACCTTGAATTGCACAATGCGGTGGTGGTGGTTGTTGCTGTTATTGTTTGCCGCGTGAGTTTAGGCTTTTAAATCAAAACGGACTGAATCGCATGTGGACGAAAGCAGCGAGTAATCTTTATTGGCCTTAATAAAGTACAGATTACTTTCTTGAGAGAGTTTCTCTCCCCCGAGTTTGTTATTAAATAAAAATCATATTGTTGTTGTTAAATTTCCGCCGAAATTTAATGGGAATTTACCAAAACAAACACACTTGAGACTTTCACAACTCATTGCTACGTTATAAAAACAAAACAAAAAATTACCAAGGCGGGCATTTTTTATGTGCACTTAATATATTTCTCATATTTGTTTATATAAATAAACAAGCTCAAGTTTTGGCCCATTTTTTATTTTATTTTATCACCGGTCACACACACAGATAAACCCGCACACGAGCTCTATACTCCCTCCACTCCCTCACTCACCGCGAGATACTCGCACTCAACCCGACAGATACAAATTTGTATCTTATCGGCGGGGCTTCAACCTTAAAGGTTTCTCCCCTTCACTCTTGGCTGTCTTCTTTTTGATGGCATTTCTCCCTGGGCTTTCATTTTGCTGCCATCACTTTGAATGACGTTTCTCGAGCTGCCTGCCAGTTTTGACCATATCGAGCTCTTTGCGATAGCAAAGACAGCTCTGAATTAATTTGAAAGTTTCAACGGCCTACGTCATGGGCACGCGATGTCATTTGCCGATCTGCTCCAGTGACTTTCCGGTCACGACCCGGTCACTGAATGTAATTAATAATTACGCATCTTGCACTGTGTTTGCGAGATATATTCATCACGCTACGGGGTCTCCCCCTCTGCTCGTTGTAATATGGAAAATATGCCACAGACAAGTAGTAAAAATGTAAATTTCTGGCTCGAGAGAACGTTTAGTGAGATAGAAAACATTCCAATGCCAAAGCCGAACGTATTTACATAACCGTCTATAGGGTAAGCCGCTTAAAACATCTTTCTTCTCTTCTGTTTGGGCTTTCGTGGTTTTATTCCAACCAAAACTTGATTGATCACTGTCACCCCAGCAATATCAATAAATCATTTATGGTGGGATGTAGAAACTTAATAGCTGTCAAAGATGAGAAAACGAAACCCTGAGAAATTACTTAGGTAATTGCTTTCCACAGAGGTCTAACAATGGATGACAATAAGATATACATTAAGTTTCGTAAATCGTAAACCTTCGAGGGGGTGCCATAAAAACAAGATGTACTATTCCTGGCTTAGTTCTGGGCCATAAAACAAAAAGTTAGCACCCCCGGCGACTTGTTAATGAAAACTGTGCCCATCTGTTGCAAAAATTCGCCATTATACAACAATTTTGTTTGTCCAGTTGCTGGCTTTTACGATTATTTTGCTGCACTCCAAACCAAAACAAATAATATTCACGGCCAGCAGAAAATGTATATGTATATTAAAAACACTGGGACACGACGAAACACCAATGATAGATAATCGGTCACACACTTTAATTATGATAATCAGAGCGACAGCAATTGCCGCTTAATAATGGTAATTTCATTCATTTTGTCAGCTTTGCTTGATTCACTTTTTCCTGTCCGCCGCTTAATTCATTTGTTTCCATTAGGGAGATTCATTGCTTCACTCTAACAATGCCTAATTTCAATCATAATACTCGTAATAACATAATCAACACACACATTATATTACCAGATACAGCGGCGATCGCTGGCATCAAGATAACGCGGCGTATACTTGATGTGCCGATACCAGCCGATTGCAGTTCAACTTTCCGTAACACACTTTCCACGTACGACCCCGGCGTATTCGCTTTGTATTATGGATCCAGCCCCGAGCGAAACGTGCCAACACGCGCGCCGTCAAATGTCAACTGATCCAAGCCCAATCCACGTTTGCGAATATCGTTTACACTGGCGCACCACAGAAAATAAAAACCCGGTCTGCTCTCTCCACCCGAATCTCTGGTTCTCGCTCTTGGTACCCGTATCTCTCCGACTGGAGACTCTCTTGCCCAGCTCCCGCTCCCTGAGAGCTGCTTGTGTTGATAGCAGCGGGGCAGATATGAAATGTAGACTCTGTCCGCAATAGGCATTATGAGCTACGGGTTAAGCTTGTTCGCTTGAATATTAATTCAGATTTAACGACCGACAAAGAAGAAGCTACAATTTCGCCAAGTAGCAACAGCTTTGATTCTTCAGATCCAAGTCAGTTCCAATTGAAATGCTGGCGGTATATTTAATATAATAATTACCAAAGTGACACTTACCAAGCTTGAACTTCAATTAGAAATAAGTTTTTGTTTATTTATATTTATTTATTTATTAGTTTACAATAAGCGATTACAATTATGTTCGTTTCTCGTTTTTTTCTTTCTCCTTTATAAGTACAATTTAACTATTGTTTTCTCTTTTCTTTTTACAATAAGATCGGCTTCTTATTTCTTTTTTAAATATTTGCTGCCAGTGCAAAAAGTTGTGTCTACGTTCAGAGTTGAACTCTGTGTGTTTTAAGCATTTTTTTTTTAAGACGGTTCTTGCAAAGAAAAAGAAAAGTGTCTTTAGTGAATATTGTGAACGATGCTGGGGTTTTTTGTAAAATTTGTGCACTTGTTCCAGTACTCCGGAGAGGAGGACCAGGGTTTATGGTTTATTAAGAAAATAATTTTATGCCTGGCATGGGTTCGGATTTGTGGAAAAACCTATACACAATAATGCGCTACTAAGAATACCATGGGGATTGCGTGTATATTATTTACAAATTCTGCCTGTCTCTTTGTGTCATTCTCTTTACTTGTCTGAGTGCGAGTTTATTTAATATATTATGGTATTTTACTATTAAGAAAATTCCCTTTCTTCACGTTCGTCTTAAAGTAGTGACTATACATTTTGTTTACGTTTAATAATATTAATTTAAAACTTCATTTTTTAATAATTTAATTTAATCCAGGCCGCCCGAAACCCGCCACCTTGAACAAACGCTCATTGGCTTCCATCAGGATCGAACATGTGCTATAAACAGGCGCCGGAAACGAAAATTCGCTGCATAGCTTCCGGCACGTTGACAGCTTCAAGCCAAATCCTCGGGGAGCATAAGGAATGGGTAGAATGGACAGGCTTGGGGGCACTGGTTCGTTGCCTTTTTAAGTACTTTCTACTTTCTTTTGTCTCTACTACATATTAGTAAATTAGTGGAAGTATCTCTTTCGCATTAAAAACAATCACAACAATTTAATATTAATTGACTAAAAAACTACAAAAATAATGGGGGGTTAATCGTATATAGTGGAGTGTAGTAAGTGGTCGGAGGAGGGGACAGTGGTCAAAATCAAATCCTCCATTAGTCGTCGTTGCGATTAAAATTATAAACAAACCTAGTGTTTCCTATGCAATATATAGATAAAAGATATAAGATATCCTCTTTGTGCGCTGTTGACGCCTCAGTGGCAGTAATGGTTTGTCTTTTTTAAGTCCTGGACTTGTGGCCGCGTGTGCCTTAAGCCTCGCCGAGTGCTTTTCTTTCTTTTGTGTGTGTGTGTGTGTGACTCCATGAGCTTGTGTAAAATCCATCTAAGGACAATCGTTGTCATATTGTCCAGTGGTTATACCTGGGGCACACGCGGATTGTCCATACTGCTAGAGAGTATTATTCTGGGGTGCATTGTTCGGTCTTTTTGTTGGAAATCAAAGGCAGTTTTCAATTTTAAACAGGCTAGTTTTTGAGTTTCACGATTATTATAAAATTACAGGAAGTAGTCTTGCGTGTGTCTGTGCTATAATACAAGTGTCATCGTCGTCGTACCCACACCCTAAACGTTTATAGGAAGTCTTTAGTTATGCATATAGTATAACAATATTAATATTGATAATCGACTAATGAAGAAGTTGTCGTTAGAGGACGAGAATTCGTTTGTAGCTGCACTCCATCCTCTCTCCTAAGCAGTACAAACGCTACGCGGAACTCTCATGTTAGTGGGAAGAGCGGAGAATACTAAACGTTAATACAATTAATAAAATTATTTTCTTAAGCTACTAAATTACGAGCATGCCTTGAGCATGCGTTTCTCGCTTTGCTTTTTACACATTTTCATCATTATCTTTCTTTTTTTTTTCTTTCAGAGTGTCGTTTCACAAAATGTACTTTTGTTTTTCTTTCATATCTTTCGTGTATTCTTCGCGTTTTAATTAAAGTTTCTTTGCAGAACTTTTTGCACTTTTTTGCCTTTCAAATTAAGATTGATTTCATTATCTTTCGATTTTCTTACAGACTAAAAGATATAGCTAGGTGTTGTGTATGTCAGTGTGTGTTTTACGTTACGTTTAGGATATGTAGTCCGGCGTTGGCTCGGGCACAGCGTCGGGATTGGCGAACAGGGGATTGGGGAACTCTGGCGGATGGGGCAAGGGGGCAATGGTCTTGGGTCTTCTTCTGTAGGCCATTAGCCAGCAGGAAACAGCCACGGCTACGGCAACAAGAGCCAGCAGAGCCGTGATGACCAGAGCGATGATTAGGCCCACCATCGAAACGCAAATATCCTCAACACGCTGTGCCGCCGGTTTGACTGAGGAAGAAAGGTAAAAAATATATAGGTTAGATACTGCAGGTACAGGTTATAAAGAAATAATATGGTAGAATGACAGAAAAAAGCAATATATTGATATTGTATAAATATTTAACGCAAAAGTTGATGTATTAATTGATATTTAAATGTTACGATAAATCGATATTCTGTTTAATAGATCGAATCATACATTCCCAATAAGGACTACTCACTGTTGGCATCATTCAGGCCCTGGCCGCTGCGCTTCTCGAACGTGAGAATGGCATTCGACGAAATGGTGATCTCTTCGCGCAGTTGACCCTCCACACCCGAGTTGGTGGCAATGGCTGTCGTATCGGTTGAGTTATCCGCAATGGCGCGGCGACGACGCCCGAAGGCATTGTAGCCGCCACAGTTCACCGGCTGGCAGCGTCCAAAGCAGACGCGTATGTTACACTGGAAGCGGATGTTGTCGCTGGACGGGAACTTGAAGGCATTGAAGCTGGCCAGAAGGCTGTTGGTATCCGGGTTATACTCCCAATTGCCAAAGATACTGGTATCGGTGGCGCAGCCGTTCTCATCCGTGACCAAATACTCGTTTTGGACATTGTCCTCCATGGTCTTGGCTATGCAGGATCGAGCAAAGCCTCCATAAATGGCTGTGTTTTGGGAAAAATACAAAGTTAGCATTGATTTTGGATGAGTTAATAACATAACGACACTTACTGGCTGGCTCCACGTCCACCTGCAGCTTGAGATTGTCGCCGATTTCGGCCGAGTTGATCTCCTCGCCCTCGTTGGTGATGATACGCATCTGGCAGATGGGCGGCGGACCTGTGTTGGCTATTGTTCCGGCCGTCGTCAGCATGGACACGTTGAAGCCCAGGGTGACATTCCTCTCTCCAGTCTGGTAGACACACTTGATGTTGTACGCCTGGGCCTTGTAGGTCACGAGCTTGGGATGCTTCTGGATGACCAGGACAAAGCTGGCCACATCCTTAACCGCCTGCATGCTGCAGCTACCGAAGTGAACGCGGAAGATCTCGGTGCGCGGAACAGTTTCTCCGGCCAGATTCACCACTCGTCGGCACTCCTCATCCTTGCTATGTCCCTTGACGTAAAGCACTCCATTGAAACCGGGCTCTGTGATGTGGATCTCCACCTGGACGCCATCGGCTAGACAGCTGACAACCATGTCGGGTCTGGGGAAATCGGTGCGGAAGTTGGTGTGGTTGCAATGTAGGTCGGGATTGCCCGTGTAACCAGTGATGCACTGGCACTGGCCGCGATGGTTGATGGCATTGCAGAACGCATTCACGCCGCACGCCTTAGTCAGACAGGGATCCTCGCAGGTCTTGGTGTCCAGGTTGCAGAAGCGGTTATCGGCACACTGATCGTTGCTGGTGCACTCCGGTGGCTCCTCAGGCTGGCATTCGCCACGGGGAGTCAGGCGGTAGCCCAGGTCAATGGGGCAAGTGCAGCGTCCGCGCTCGTCGATCACCATGCCGCGCTCTAAAGCGCACACGCAGTGTCCACTCTCATCGATGCGGAAGCCCTGCTCCACTTGGCAAGGTGTGCAGTACTCGTAGATGTCCAAGGCGGTGCCTGGCGGGCAGACACATTGTCCGTCCACATCGCGGACGAAGCCCTTCTCGATGACGCACAAGGATCGCTTGTCGCATTGCACGGCCGCATTGCCGGTGTAGCCCTCCAGGCACTCGCAGATCATTGTCCTAACGGGCAAGGTATCCCGGACACGACATTCCGCGTTGACTCCGCACGGCTGGGTGGCATTGCAGGGATTCACACACTCACCGCGCAGGCAGGCTCGCTGGCTGGGACAGTCCGCATCGCTGATGCAGATGGGCACATGGCGCTCCGATTCGCAACCATTCCTTCCGGGCACAGTTCCTGGCGGGCAGGCGCACTGCGGCCGGTGCTGGTACACCTTGCAGAGCTCATCCTGGGCACAGATCGCAGTCGTGGCGCACGGATCGTTGCACTTGCCATTCACGCACGCCTTGTCCGTGGGACACTCGTCGTCGGAGCGACATCCCAATGGAGTACAAGCGATTCTGGCATTGCCACCATGTCCTGCTATGCATTCGCACACGGCACGATGCTCAATGGCCAAGCACTGGGCATTGGTGCCGCACTGCTCGCCCTGGCAGGCGGGCACGCAAAGTTGATTACGGCAGGCATGCGTTCCCGGACAGTCCGAGTTGATGCTGCACTCGATCTTGGCGCATTCAAACTCGGGATTGCCCTCATAGCCCTGGCGACACGTGCATACCGGCTTGTGGTCCTTGATTCGGCACTCGGCATTCAGGCCACAATTGCAGGGATCCCGGCAGACGCCGTTCAGGCAGGACTTATCCGCCGGACAGTCCGAGTCGGAGATGCAGCCTCCCACCTTTGTGATTCCAGTCGTCGGCTTGCAGCTGCCACTGCCGCTGCTGATGTAGCCATCGGGACAGATGCAGATCATTGTGCGAACCGGTGACGTTGGCGTCACCTGGCACTGGGCAGGCCGTTGGCATGGCTCCAGAACTAGGCAGGGATCCACGCACTGTTCGTTGATGCAGGCCTGGCGAGCAGGACAATCAGTGTCCAGCAAGCAGACAGGTTGCGGCGGTGGTCGGCAGTCGACGTAGGGATTGCCCAGGAAATCAGCGGGACAGCGGCACACGGCCAGGTGATTCTGCGCTCGGCACTCCGCACGCGGGGCACACGGATTGTGGTAGACGCAAGGGTTCACGCACTGCTCGTTCTGGCAGGTCTTGTCCGTGGGACAGTCGTTGTTGCTGCTGCAGCCGATGACGCGACAGCGGTCGTAGGGGTTGCCGCGGTAGCCGCTCAGGCAGCGGCACTGGGCACGGTTCGACTGGACATAGCATTCGGCATTGGGGCCGCAGGGATCGTTGATCAGGCAGGGATTAATGCAGTCACCGTTGATGCACGCCTTACCCGAATCGCACTCGCCGTCAACGCGGCAGCCAATCGAGCGACAGGCGGCATAGGGATTACCCTCGAAGCCGTCCTGGCAACTGCACACGGCGCGATGTTGGGTCACCTGACAGATTGCGTTGGTGCCGCAATTGCAGGGGTTGCGGCACTGCCGATGGATGCAAGCTTCCTGGTCTGGACAGTCCTGATCGCTCTCGCAGCCCGGTGGGCTGGGCAGCCTCAGCTGGCGGCACTCGCCGCTGGCATCGGGCACCTGGGACTCGGGACACTCACAGACCATGGTTCTCACTGGTACGCTATCTAAGACACTGCACTGGGCGGTGCGGGCGCACGGCGAGAGCTCTGTGCACGGGTTCTGACACTTGACATCGATGCAGGCCAACCCACTCGGGCAATCGCCGTCATCTCGGCACACTGGTTCTGCCAGTCGCGGCTCGCAGTAGGAGTAGGGGTTACCCAGGGGCAGGTGCTCCGGGCAGCGGCAAACAGCGCGATGTTGCAGGGCCTGACACTGGGCATTTTGGGCGCAGGGATTCTGCTGGCCACAAGGACTCACGCACTGGTTGGCCACACAGGCCAGGTTGGAGGCACAGTCATAGTCCGAGTGACATTCCAGGCGCAGGCAACGGACAAACGGATCTCCCTCCAGTCCCACGGGACAGCGGCAGTTGGCGCGATGATTGCGTCCATAGCACTCGGCATTTAAGGCGCAGGGATCCGTGACCAGACAAGGATTGACGCACTCACGGTTCAGACATTGCTTGTCGCCGCTGCACTCGTCGTCCGACTGGCAGCCAATGGGAGCGCAGCCAAACTGGGCATTGCCCGAGAAGCCTGGCTTGCAGTAGCAGATGGGATGGTGGTTCTTCACGGTGCACTCGGCATTGGGTCCGCAGTTGCAGGGACTCACGCACTGTGTGTTGATGCAGGCCTCGGTCGAAGGACAGTCGGTGCTGGACTTGCAGCCCACGGTAATCACTCCAGAAGCTGAGAATAAACAGAAATTAGCCTTGCAAAGCAGAAAGTGAATTATAGCTACACTTACGTGGTATGCAGCGATCCTGCGGACTGCCTGTATAATCAGGCGGACAGCGGCAGATGGCCTTGCGCTGCTGCACATGGCAGTAGGCACCGATACCGCATGCGTCCGCCGCACAAGGATTCACACATAGCTCATTGCGGCAGGTCTTGTCCCTGGGACAGTCATCATCGCGAGCACAGCCCGGTGAGTCGGGAATTCTGGGTCTGCCCACCTCAGTGGAGTAGCACTCGATGCGTGGATTGCCCTGGTAGCCCTTGGGGCAGTTGCACTGCGCGTAGTGATCCCGGGCTGTACACTGGGCATTGACGCCGCAGCGCTCCAGGCGACAGGCATCCAGACAGTTTCCATTCGAACAGACCTCCGGGTTGGCGCACTCCGAGTTGTGCTGACAGCCGACGCTGACAGCGGGTCGCTTGATGGGCACACAATTACCGGAGGTGTCCGTGACCGTGTCACTGGGACACTTGCAGATCATGGTGCGCAGGGGCAGGGTATCCAGCACGTTGCAGGTCTGCTGCGGCGTGCAAACGTGAGGCGTGGCGCAAGGATCTGCGCACCTCTCGTTGATGCAGGCCAATTTCGAAGGGCAGTCGGCATCCTGGGTACACTGAGGCTTCGGCGTCTTCTGTGGTATATCGCACTGGACGAAGGGATTGCCCTGGTAACCGGGTCTGCACTCGCACTGCGGCTGATGGCGACGACCCACACAAAGGGCATTGAGAGCACAGGTCTCCTGTTCGCAAACAGGACGGCAGACCCGATTCAGACGATCGCATGCTTCATGGTCGGCACAATCCTCATTATACTGACAGTGTCCCGTGATGCAAGAGATGAAGGGATTGCCCTGCGTGCCGGCGGGACAGCTGCACACAGCCTGGTGGTTTTGTGGCAGGCACTGGGCACCACTTCCGCAACGCACCTGGCCATGGGTGCAGGGATTCACGCAGTTCTCGTTCAGGCAGGCCTTGTCGTAGGGACAATCGGCATTTATCTTGCACTCAGCTGCAGGAGGAGTCTGGTAAGAAGGATGTTACTTTTAAATTATAAATGTTTACTTACGTTTGTAGCATTGAACTTGAGGGTCACCACCCCAGCCCGCTGGACAGTAGCAAATCGGTCGGTAGTTCTGCACCCGACACTCGGCATTGCCGGCACAGGGATTAGCTTCGGCACAAGGATCCTGACAACGCTGATTGATGCAGGCTGTGTTGGCTTGGCACTCCGAGTCGTGGGTGCAACCGGCAATGATTTGAGCTGAAATCAGATTATATTTAAAATTAAATAAAAATCAAGTTGGATCATCATTGTCTTCTGATTATTCTTGTAGGCGGTGTCAAAATCTGATACCAAGCTGTCCTTTGTGGCATGTGCCTCTTATATTTATAAACCTGACATATTCGATAACTGAACTTACGTGGCTGATAGCAGTTGGTGAAGGGATCTCCCTGGGTTTCGGGCGGGCAGCTGCAAATGGCGCGATGCTGCTGGGCCAAACACTGAGCGGTGCGAGCACAAGGCGAGGCATCCAGGCAGGGATTGACACAGTTACCGGAGCGACAGGCCTCCGTGTCCTGGCACTGATCATGCGAAGTGCAGCCCTGATCGCGAGCGGGTTCTAGTGAACAGAAACAAATATAAGTATTCATGGTATTTAAGATTAAAGAACACAAGTGCAGCAAGTGTGCAGCAGTTAAGAGTTATAGAGAGTGCAGACAAAGTACTGAGTATATACAGGTACACGGTGCAATGCTATAATTGGGTTTATAATTGCAAATATCAAGCACTTTATATATAAAAAACTGCTGCTGGAATGAGAGAAGCAAAACTCAAAAATAAAGCGTAAAAAAAAGGATCAATCTTTGGGATAACTGACTTCAGATATTCCCCAAGAAATACGATCCGTAAGCGTCTTAATCTACAACAAATTCCAAGACCCACCTTTACGACATCCTATATCGGCGTCACCCACATAGCCAGGCTCACAGCGACAGATCATGGTGCGCAAGGGCAGGGTGTCCACCACCTCGCAGATGGCATTGGCGCCACAAGGATGTGTGACCGCGCACGGGTTCTTGCACTCGCCGCCGAAGCAGGCCAGCTTGCTGGGACACTCTGCATCCATGGTACATCCCTCAGGTTGGGCCGGCACCAGATCACACCTTACAGCCGGATTTCCACTAAAACCAACCGGACAACGGCACTGGGCACGATGATTATCCACTCGGCACTGGGCTCCAATGCCACAGTTGCAAGGATCCTCGCAGCGTTCATTGCGGCAGGCCAGATGGAAGGCGCACTCGTCATCCGAGCGACACTCGGGACGCTCGCAACGCACCAAAGGATTGCCACGGTATCCGTCCGGACAGTGGCACCTGGCACGGTGATTGAAGTCCGCCCGGCAGATGGCACCAGTGCCGCACTGCGTGAAGCTACAGGGATCGACGCACTGCTGGTTGATGCAGGCCTCCGTAGCGGCACATTCGCCGTCCGATCGGCAGCCCAGAAGGTAGCAGTTCTGCAGGGCATTTCCAGTATATCCTTCGTTGCAAACACACAGCGGTCGATGGAGTTGGACGTGGCAGCGAGCCTGTGGGGCGCAGAGGTTCGATTGCTCGCAGGGATTGCGGCAAGCCTGATTGATGCATGCCTTGTCATTGGTGCAATCGCCATCGCTTATGCACTCCGGCTTGGGGGGCTGAATTTCAGGTATCTGCCTCAGGCACTCGGCGTACGGCGAGCCGTAGAAGTCCGGCGGACAGCTGCAGACAGCCTTGTGATTGATGGCCCGACAAATGGCATTATTGCCGCAGGCATTCAGGCACGGATCACGGCACTTCTGGCTCACGCAAGCTCTATCCCTGGAGCAATCCTCATTGATCACACACTCTGGATAGCTGCAGGTGGCGGCTCCATTGCGGACGCGGCAAATGCCATTGCTGCGGCACGGTGACGGTTGGCAGGGATCGACTGGCTCAGCCTGGCGGGGCTGTTCGCACTGGACGAAGGGATTGCCCACCATGTTGGGCGGACAACTGCAGACGGGACTGTGGTTGATGGTCTGGCAAACGGCGCCAAATCCACACTCTCCCACGCAGGCATCCACGCACTTCGTATTAATGCAGGCACGATCCTTGGCGCAGTCCGAGCTGAGAGTGCACTCCGGGCGACAGCCCTGAGCCAAAGGATTACCAAAGAATCCTGGCAGACACTCGCACACAGCCTTCTCGCTTTGGACTCGGCAAATCGAGTTGGGTCCACAGGGCGAGGGGTAGCAGGGATCGGAGGGAGGTGGCGGGGTCAGAAGACGAGTGCACTGGACAAAGGCATTGCCCGTGTAGCCCGCCGGGCAGGAGCAGATCGGTATGTGGTTGTTCATGCTGCAAATGGCCTCCAGGCCACACACTCCCGGGCAGGGATCCTGGCACTTGTTGCGGATGCAAGCCTGGTTGGCCGGGCACTCAGAGTTGCCCACACATTCGGGGCGGCAGCCCTCGTAAGGATTGCCTATGTACTCGGCCTGGCTGCACTCGCAGACATAGTTCTCGCCCTGCAGCCGGCAAATGGCATTGGTGCCGCACGGCGAGGGATAGCAAGGATTCTTGGGAGTTGGCGGTGGAGCGGGTATATCTGGAAAGGGGAAGGTAATACATGGGTTAGGTCAAGAGTTATATTATATTCCTAACCTGCCTGAATTACAATATGCAAACTTGGGGTAAAGAGGGTCAAGATTAACCTACTAAAGGTCAACTAGGGAATTAGGGAACGAGAAAGACTCTTCTCTCTCTCCTATGAGGAAGAGATTTCTCTTCGGTTTATAACCGAAGTTTGGTGTAGAATTGAAAATCAGAAATCTATAAAAAGATCTCAGAGGAGAACTCAGATGCTTACTTTGAGGTATAGCCTGGCAAATGCGGAAGGGATCACCGGTCATGCCCGCAGGACACTGACAGTTGGGCGTATGCAGGGTCACCCGGCACTGGGCGTTCTGGCCACAGCTGCCGGGACAGGGGTCGGCGCACTTCTGGTTCATGCACGCCAGGGTATTGGCGCACTCATCGTGGCTGACACACTCCGGCCGGCAGTTCGGCGGTGTGCCCTGGAACTCCGGCAGGCAGCGGCACTCCGCCTGATCGTTCACGTTCCTGCACTGAGCGTTGGGACCGCAGGGCGAGGGCTGGCAGGGGTCGCGCACTATCTGCGGTAACCTAGGAATGGGACTGCACAGAGCATAGGCGTTGCCAGTATATCCCGGACTGCACTCGCACTGAGCCCTGTGCTGGATGGCCTGGCAGATGGCATTCAGGCCACACTTGCCCGGGCATGGATCCACACACTTGTTGTTGATGCAGGCATGTACCTGGGAGCAATCAGAGCTGGAGTAGCACTCCAGACGGCAGTTGGGCGGCTGACCAAAGTATCCGGTTAGGCAGGAGCAGATGGCATTGCCGTTCCGCTCCAGGCACTGGGCATTGGCGCCGCACGGCGACGGCTGGCAGGGATTGGGCGTCGGTGGCGGTGGCTCATCACGTATGGGCGAGCAGGAGACGAACGCATTGCCCGTCATCCGCTCGGGGCAGTGGCACATGGCAATGTGGTTGACGGCATCGCAAAGAGCATTTGGGGCACAGTGTCCCGGGCAGGGATCCACACACTTCTGGTTCACACAAGCTCGGTTTCGGGGACAATCCGAGTTCAAAACACACTCAGGACGACAGCCGATGTAGGGATCACCCTGGTACTCGGGCAGGCAAGAGCACTGGCCGTTGTTACATAGAGCATTGGCTCCGCATGGCGAGGGCTGGCAGGGATCGGAGGGAGCTGCAAGAGAAACGGGGCCTAGTTTAGAGGAAACTTTTCGAGATTCGGGTGCAGCGTCGGGCATACTCTTAGGCGGTGGCGGTGGTGGCTGCAGGCGACAACTGGTGAACGGATCTCCCGTATATCCTGCTGGACATGAGCAACTGGGCGTATGATTGATGACACTACACTGAGCGGCAAAGCCACAGGCTCCGGGACAAGGATCGCGGCACTTCTCGTTGATGCATGCCAGATTGCTGGGGCACTCCGCATTGATGGTACACTCCGGACGGCAGTATGGCGCCGCACCCACATAGTTGGGCAGGCAGGAGCAACTTGCTCCGTTATTGACCACCCGACACTGGGAGTACGGACCACAGGGTGACGGCACGCACGGGTCACGGACATCCTTAGATTTCGGTGGCTTCGGCGGGGGCTCGGGCAGGCAGCGGGTCAAGGCATCACCAGTGAATCGGGGCAGGCACGAGCACAAGGGACTGTGGTTGCGCACATGGCACTGGGCATTCAGGCCACAAGCTCCGGGACATGGATCCTGGCACTTCTGATTGATGCACGCCTTGTCCGCGGGACACTCGGCACTGATCACACACTCTGGCCGGCACGAGGGCGGTGTGCCAACGAATTCCGGCAGGCAGGAACAGATTGCTTGCCCCTGGGACTCACGGCACTGGGAATTGGCACCGCATGGCGATGGCTGACAAGGATTCACATATTCTGGCGGGGTGGCTAAGGGAATCGAAAGGGTTTTCTTTTAGGATTTTTGCACTCGAAAGCAGGCCGAAAGCGAAGCAGTGATTAAAAGCGAACCAAAAGCAAGTTTAAATAATTCTAGAACTAGCATATTGTCACAGAGCAAGGACGAGACACCTTCAAAGGATGAGCTTAAGATTATACAAATGAGGTAGCTGAAAAAGAGACTGTTTTAGGTAAAGGTTTGAATACAGCGTTGTTGTTGGGAGGGCAGAGTTTCAGGAATAATATCACAGAGCATCAAATGATATCAAGGGGCAAGGATATTTTAGACAACAAATATCCTTTGCTAGGGGTATGAGATTAGGTTCTAAAGATTTGGCAACATATCACAGAGTATAATTAAAGACAATATAAAGAATAAGATGAGAACGCCTATACATTTGAGGGGCTGTCACCAAAATACCCTTCCCTCTCTCTGACTTTTCATGAAAGTTTCAAGAAAGCCTGCACCCAGCTTGAGTACAACAAATTATTCTATATATTGTCTTTAGTATTATCAGCGAAGGCATAGATGTTGTTAGGAAAGAACGGGGCAAGAATTGAGTACAGCTTAGATTTTGGGTCAATACAGCAGAGACAGAGGAGATTTAAAAAGTTTCCTTATTATAGAATGAGATCACTTAAAGTACAGCGTTGTTGTTTAGGGCAGTAAGGTGTTGTAAGATTAGGATTTGTCTTAACATAAGCTTGCAAAGTATCACAGAGCATGGTCAATGGGTTTAGGGATTCCACGAATAGGAGCGGAGGAGTCAACGAAGTAAGAACAGCATTATTGATTAGAGAATAAAGCCGCATTATAATTGAAATAAGGCGAAATCTAAGAGATATCTTCTTACGTTCTTGCTGCACAATGCGACAGCTGAGATAGGGATTGCCCACATAACCCGGATGACATTCGCACACCGGACTGTGGTTGACCACCTGGCACTGGGCATTGAAGCCGCAAACGCCGGGACAGGGATCACGGCACTTCTCCTTCATACAAGCCCTGTGGCTGGGGCAGTCCGAGTTTACGGTGCACTCGGGTCGACAAATCTCTGATGGATTGCCGTAGTAACCCGGCAGGCACTGGCAGACGCTCCAGTCATTGTGGGGCAAACATATAGCGTTGACCCCGCACGGACTGGGACTGCAAGGTAGGATTCTGACGGGAGGTGGACTGGGGTCTGCTATCCTGCAAAGTGTGTAGGCATTGCCCACATAGCCGTCAGGACAATAGCAGATGGGACTGTGGGCTACCACCCGACAGAGGGCTGACTGGCCGCAGCTGCCGGGACAGGGATCGACGCACTTGTAGTTGCGACAGGCCTTGTCCGTCGGGCAGTCGGCGCTGCTTACGCACTCAGGGCGACAGAAGGGCGGAGTGCCGTGATACTGGGGCCGGCATGAGCACCGAGCGCCGGCCGGTGTGGCCTGGCACTCGGAGTTCGGACCACATGGTGAGGGCTGGCAGGGATTCACCACTTCGTCGCGTTCTACAGGAGGAATAACTAAGATATTGGAATTAGGGTTCAGTCTGTGTGAGTCTTGGAAAGTAGCTAGTTTACCTATGGGTTGGCATGACAGCAGAGGGTTGCCTGTAAGCTGGGGTGGACACAGGCACCGGGGACTATGGTTCTGCACGTGACAAATGGCACGGAGACCACAGGCTCCCGGGCAAGGATCGCGGCACCTTAGATTCAGGCAATACTTGTCAAGAGAACAATCCGAGTTCGAAGTACACTCCGGCCGACAGGCGGGGGGAGTGCCCATGAAGTCGGGCAGACAGTAGCATATAGCCTGCTCATAGTAGGGGCGACACTGGGCATTGGGTCCACAGGGTGACGGTTGGCAAGGGTTAACAATGGGAGCACGTTGCGGCACAATGGCCGGCAGAGTCGTGGGAGGTTCAGGGGCAGGCGGTGTGGTTGTGGGCTTGGGTATCGGGTCACATCTCACAAAAGCATCGCCCTGCATTCGTTCCGGACACGTGCAGATGGCCAAGTGGTTGTACACGTTGCAGTTGGCATTCAATCCGCAAGTTCCTGGACAGGGATCTTGACATTTCTGTCGGATGCAGGCCCTGTCCCTGGCGCAGTCCGTGTTCAGTACACACTCCGGCCGGCATCCCACGTAGGGATCCCCTCGATATTCCGGAATGCAGCTGCATTCTCCATTGTTGCATACCGCGTTGGGTCCACATCTAGGTGGATAGCACGGATCTTGCACCTCCGTCGGCTCACGTTGCACGGTGGCTATTGGGTTGGGCTGGCAGGATACGAAGGGGTTTCCGGTGTAGCCCGGCTGGCAGAAGCAATTGGGCACATGTTCGTGGACACGGCACACTGCATTGTAGGCGCAAGTTCCCGGGCACGGATCGCGGCACTTCTGGTTGATGCAGGCCAAGTGTGAGGGGCAATCCGATTGCACAACGCACTGTGGTCGGCAGTTGGGCGGCGTTCCTCGGTAGTTGGGCAGGCAGACACAGGCGGCAGCTCCAAATCGATTGTGACACTGCGAGTAGGGACCACAAGGCGAGGGATAGCACGGATTGTACTCGAATGCTGGCCTCGCCACCTCATACTGTGGACGTGCTGGAACGTTGATCACTCCAGGAACTGCCTGTGGTCTATTGGTATCGTAGTGAACGACCTCTTGTACAGGCCTTTGAGGTGTTGAAGGTATGGGCTGTGGCAGCGAAGGAATGTTGATAATGCCAGGTCTCGGTGTCGTTGCTGGTTGGGAAGGCTGTGACGGAATATGGATCACTCCAGGAGTAGGCAAAGGCGACTCATTCTGTAGCACCGATGGGATATTAACTACGCCTGGCCTTATCACAGGAGTAGGCTGTGTTGTTGGATAACTCACCACCTGTTTAGGTGGATTCTGTGTTGTCGGATATATCGGCTGTGATACAGATGGAATGTTAATCACTCCAGGTACTGGCTGCGGTTGATGCGTTTCATATTGAACATCTTGAATAGGATGTTGCGGTGTCGATGGTATTGGTTGAGGCACCGAAGGAATATTGATAATTCCGGGCCTTGGAGCTGGGATCGCTGGTGACGGATGCGATGGGATATTGACCACACCAGGAGATGGCGCAGGTTGAGGCTGAGGAACCGAGGGAATATTAAATATTCCTGGTGCCGGAGGTATTGGCTGTGGCGTTGGATAGCTCACATCGTAGATTGGTGGATTTGGAGTAGGATATGTTGGTTGTGGTATCGAGGGAATGTTTAGCACTCCGGGTTTTGGTACCGAGATCGGCGGAGATGGTTGGGACGGGATATTGATCACACCAGGAGCTGGCGATGGAGCAGGTTGAGGTTGAGGTACCGAAGGAATATTGATTATTCCAGGTGCCGGTGGAGTTGGCTGTGGTGTTGGGTAGCTCACATCGTAAACTGGTGGATTTTGAGGAGGATACGTTGGTTGCGGAATCGAGGGAACATTAACTACGCCTGGTCTAGGCGGACTTGGAACTGGTGCAGGAGCTTGTATATAGATTGGTTGTTGGGACACTGGGTAAACGGGTCGCGGCGGCGATGGAATATTTATAACACCCGGCCTGGCTGGCGGTGGTGGATAATATACATCATATATGGCCGGACGTTGCACCACTGGATTTTGAGGAGGATATGTTGGCTGCGGTATCGATGGAATATTCACCACTCCAGGTTGTTGAGGAATAGGATATTGAGGAGTTTGGTAGTTAACATCGTATACTGGTGGATTGGGTGAAGGATGCACTGGTTGAGGTGCTGAAGGAACATTAACGACTCCTGGTTTTGGAGCTGGTATTGGCCGTTCAGGCGTAGGTATAAACACTGGAGGTTGTTGTGATGGCGCAATAGGTTGAGGCACTGAAGGAATGTTAATCACTCCAGGTTGCTGAGGTGGTTGTGCAGTTGGATAATTCACGTCATAGACCGGTGGATTTGGTGATGGATACACTGGTTGGGGAGCCGAAGGAACATTGATGACTCCTGGCCTTGGAGGAGGTGTTGGCTGCACAGGTGATGGTATGTAAGTTGGATGTTGAGGTGACACCGGTATAGGCTGAGGCACAGATGGAATATTCACCACTCCAGGGTGTTGAGGTGTCGGAGACGGTGTCGTTGGATAGTTTACGTCGTACACTGGTGGATTGGGTGAAGGATGCACTGGTTGAGGTGCTGAAGGTATATTGATTACTCCGGGCTTGGGAGCTGGGGTTGGCCTCTCAGGTGAAGGTATGAACACAGGAGGTTGAGGTGATACCGGTATTGGCTGGGGCACTGAAGGAATATTGATCAATCCAGGCTGTTGAGGAACTGGTCTTGGAGTTGTTAGATAGTTGACGTCATAAACCGGCGGATTCGGAGAGGGATAAACCGGCTGATGCACAGATGGAATATTCACCACTCCGGGTTGTTGGGGAATTGGTGTCGCTGGATAGTTCACATCATAAACAGGAGTCTGCGGTGTAGGATAACCCGGTTGCGGCACTGAAGGTATATTAATTACTTCAGGCTGTGGTGCTGGTTGAGACGGGTTCACTATTGTTGATATAAAAGCAGGCCGTTGAGATGTTGGCGGCACCGGATGCAGCACCGAGGGAATATTCAGAACTCCAGGTTGCTGGATTGGATAGTTGACATCGTAGACCGGTGGCTGTGGAGAGGGGTATCCAGGTTGAGCCACAGATGGGATATTCACTACTTCAGGTTGTGGCGCAGGATGGTAAATCGGAGCCGGGTATACAGGCTGCGGATCAGAGGGAACATTGACTATTCCCGGCTGCTGTTGGATGTGCACCAGACCGGGTATGGCAACCGGATACGGAGGGGAAGGTGTGTCGTATATGTGGGGTCTCACGGGTGTTTCTAATAAAATGGAGGAAGCGTTTTCGTTAGGCGAGTCTCTTAAAGCATCAGTGGCTTCAATTATATTCTTACGTTTGGGGTTCTCATAGCAACGCGTGAGAGGATCACCCGTGTGCGTGGGGATGCAGAAACAGATAGGACTGTGGTAGTGCACGCGGCACTCGGCATTAAAGCCGCACACTCCGGGACAGGGATCGACACACTTGTGCTGGACACAGGCCTTGTCATATGGGCACTCCGAATTCAGGGTGCATTCGGGACGACAGTTGGGCGGGCTACCGTAGAACTCCGGCAGGCAAGAGCAAACGGCTTGATCGTTAGAGGGCTGACATTTGGCATTGGGTCCACATGGCGAAGGATTACAGGGAGTCAGGGGTGCTTCATTGCGTGAAGGGGAAAGTAATGTATTATCTAAATTCAAATGAGACTTGCAAGGATGCTTACATTGCTGGACTACTGGCTCTACTGGAGAACAGTATGCCAGGGGATTTCCCGTGTATCCCCGGAGGCACATGCATTGCGGCAGGTGATCCTGGACATAGCACTCGGCATTCAGGCCACAGGTGCCGGGACACGGATCGCGACACTTCTGCTGCACACACGCCCTATTTGAGGCGCAGTCGGAGTTTAGGATACACTCGGGTCGACAGGCGTCATAAGGATTGCCGAAGTAGTTGGGTAAGCAAACGCAGGAGGCCACACGACCCCGCTGGCTGCACTGGGCATTCGCCCCGCAGGGATTGGGCTCACACGGATTGACATAGGGCTCCTCATACTGGAGGACTTCAATGGCCGTTGTAGGTGGGACAACAGGATACGTTTCAGGTCGAGTTGGCGATAAGCAGGAAGTGAAGGGATTGCCCACCAGACCAGGGGCACAAACACAGTTCGGCTGGTGGTTGACGGTACGGCAAACGGCGCTGAAGCCGCACAGGCCAGGGCAGGGATCCTGGCACTTGCGATTGATGCACGCCCTGTCGCTGGGACACTCACTGTTGGCTATGCACTCGGGCCGGCAGTAGGGAGGAACTCCCAGGTACTCCGGCAGGCAGCGGCAGACAGCGTTGCCTCCCTCATGGCTGCACTGAGCATGGGCACCACATGGCGACGGCAGGCAGGGATCGATGGGATTGCGCTGAACTTGGATGGGCTCCACTCTAATTAACTGACACTGGATGTAGGGACTTCCTGTGTAACCCGCCGGGCAGACACACTGCGGACTATGGTTGATCACGCGACACTCCGCGAGGTAGCCACAAGCACCGGGACACGGGTCGCGACACTTCTGATTCACACAAGCCAGACTGGGCGGACACTCGGGGTCACTCACGCATTCTGGTCGGCAGGCTGGGGGACTGCCGTAGTAACCGGGTAGGCAGGAGCATATGGCCTGCGAGCCAACTTCCCTGCAATGTCCATGAGGACCACAGGGTGACGGCTGGCAGGGAAGTGACTCAGGGTAAGGGGATTGCAGCGGCGCAGGCTGGCACAGAACAAACGGATTGCCCTGATAGCCAGCCGGACACTGACACAAGGCCACATGATTGTGGACTTGACAGGTGGCTCCCGATCCACACGTTCCAGGACACGGGTCCTGGCAACGATTGCGAATGCAGGCCTTGTCCCACGGACACTCGGTGCTCAGTACACACTCCGGGCGACAACCCACGTAGGGATCACCCTGGTACAAGGGCAGGCAACTGCAGATACCGTTTGAACATTGGGCATTGGGACCGCACGGCGAGGGCTGACAGGGATCATCGGCAGATATAGTTACAGGGACTGGCGGCGGTGTCGGAGCTGGATAGCACCGGTAGAAGGGATCTCCGACGTAGCCTCGAGGACACGAACAGCTGGGCACGTGGTTGAGCACATCGCATTGAGCACTCAAGCCACATGCACCGGGGCAGGGATCCACGCACTTCTGATTGGCGCAGGCTCTATGGCTTGGACAATCAGAGTTAAGCGTACACTCGGGCCGGCAGTGAGGAGGAGTGCCGAAGTAGGAGGCCAGGCAGGAGCACACGGCTTGCCCGTACTCTACTCGGCACTGGGCAAACTGACCGCACGGCGAGGGCACACAAGGATCTCTGGGTGAATCCCGGATAACCTGAGGAGGGGGCAGGGGCAGGCAGCGCATGAATGGATCGCCTGTGTAACCGGGATGACACGAGCAAAGAGCTCGATGCTGATGGGCCTGGCAAAGGGCATTCTGACCACAGGCTCCCACACAGGGATCGGCACATCTTCTGGCCAAACAGGCCCTATCTTGGGGACACTCGGGGTTAGTGGTGCATTCGGGTCGGCAGGAAGGTGGGGAGCCAAAGTACTCAGGCAGGCAGCGACATATCGCCTGACCCTGGGACTTGGTGCACTGAGAGTTGGGGCCACAGGGCGAGGGCTGGCACGGGTCAAAATCAACAACATGAACGGCTAGAGAGGGACACAAGAGTGCGGATTGAGGATAATATTCAGGGTTAGTGCAAGGGTTAATCGATTGACTGGGAGGATTCTTCTTACGTTCCGCCTGAGCCACATGGCAGTGACGGTAGGGATCGCCGCTATATCCGGGATAGCAGCTACAGCTGGGCACGTGGTTAACCACCTGACACTGGGCATTGGGGGCACATGTTCCGGGACAGGGATCGCGACAATGTTGATTCAAGCAAGCCAAGTGACTCGAACAGTCAGAGCTGAGGACACATTCAGGTCGGCATCCCTCGTAGGGATTGCCGTAGTACTCTGGTAGACACTGACAGGCACCAGCTCCTCCTCGTTCCCTGCAAACGGCATTGTTGCCGCAGGGGCTCTGTGAGCACGGATTGATCTGCTCCCGCTGGATTTGCGGTCGGGGATAGCATCCAGTGTAGGGATCGCCAATGTAGTCCGCGATGCAGATGCACGAGGGCACGTGGCTGATGACCTGGCAACTGGTGGCCTTGCCACAAAGCCCTGGACAGGGATCTCGGCACTTCTTAGCTATGCAAGCCAGTTGGCTCGGACACTCCGAGGACGTTATGCACTCTGGGCGGCAGTTTGGCGGTGTTCCTATGTTATCCTTCAGGCACTTGCACACGGCTTGGTCACCTTGACTGGTGCATTCCGCATTAGGTCCACAGGGCGATGGTGAACACGGGTTCAGGGGTTCCCTTTGGATCGGTGGTGGCGGTGGCACTCGCTGACACAGGAAGAAGGCATTGCCAGAGTATCCTGGCAAGCAGCTACAATGCGGCACATGCCGAATGACCTGGCACTGGGCGAACTGACCACAAGCACCGGGACAAGGGTCGCGACACTGTTGATTCAAGCAGGCCAAGTGCGGGGCACAGTCTGAGTTAATGGTGCACTCGGGTCGACACTTTGGTGGGACACCAAAGTATCCTGGCAGGCAAGAGCAAATGGCTTGCTCGTTGGCCATGCGACACTGGGCATTGTTTCCGCAGGGCGAAGGTTGGCAGGGATTCAGGGGCTCCACGGGAGAAGCTAGGGGGATTAAGGGTGGGTTATAAGGGTTTTCTTGGGGATTCACGTTTGGGAACCTACATTGCACAATGATACACTGGACGAATGCATTGCCTGATGTTCCTGGCGGACAATTACAGGTGGGTATGTGATTCCTAACTTCGCACACTGCTCCCACACCACAGGCTCCAGGACAGGGATCCTTGCACTTATTGCGCTGACAGGCCTTGTCCCTCGGACAGTCCGTGTTCAGGACGCATTCCGGCCGACAGCCCACGTAAGGATTTCCCTCGAAATCTGGCAAACATGAGCACTGGCCATCTGAACTACACACGGCATTGGAACCGCAAGGCGAAGGATTGCAGGCATCCCGAAGAACAGGAGTTGGTGGTGGTGGTGTTGGACGACAGCTAATGAAGGGATTACCCTCATAGCCTGCCGGGCAACTGCAAATGGGCGTGTGGTTGATGACGTTGCACACGGCTCGGAGGCCACAAGAACCGGGACACGGATCGCGACACTTCTCACTGATACAGGCCAAATGCGGGGCACAGTCTGGATTAATCACGCACTCCGGCTGGCAATTGGGCGGAGCTCCAAAGTACCCAGGCAGGCAAGAACACACTGCCTGGTTGCCTTGGGGTCGACATTGACCAAAGGTGCCGCATGGAGAGGGAACACAGGGATCGCGGTAGGTTTCCTTCGGGGCATCGTAACTAATCTGGGCTGCTGTAAAGGGTTTGGGGTTAAGGTATGTTTCTGGGGAATTCGAGTAAATCTGGGTATTACGTATGCGCTGGCAACCACTGATGGCATCACCCTGGTAACCCGGCAGGCAGCTGCAATGGGGACTGTGGTTAATAGCCCGGCATTGGGCATTGCTGCCGCATGCACCGGGACAAGGGTCCACGCAGTGGTGTTGGACACAAGCCAGGGTCAGGTCACACTCGCTCGAGATGGTACACTCGGGTCTACAGCCGGGAGGAGATCCTATAAAGTCGGGCAAACAGGTGCATATAGCTTGGCCGTTCGATTCCCGACACTGGGAGTTGGGTCCACAAGGCGAGGGCTGGCACGGACGGAAGGGTATGGGTTCGGGAAGGGCTGTCATGGGAATTTCAAGGTGAGTTTTCAGTCTGGTAATCTTAAAATTCTTCTTACGTTCACGTTGGAGATTACAGTACACGTAGGGATTGCCCTGGTACCCCACCAAACAGTTGCACCGCGGCAGGTGTTCCCTCACTTGACATTGGGCATTGGGACCACAGGTTCCGGGGCACGGATCGCGACAATGCTGATTGAGACATGCCAGGTGGCTGGGACAGTCCGAGTTGAGCACGCACTCGGGTCGGCATCCCTCGTAGGGATTGCCATAGAATTCCGGCAGGCATTGACATGCTCCGGCTCCGTTCCTTTCCGTACAGACAGCGTTTGCTCCACAAGGAGTGGGCACGCAGGGATTGAGTGGTTCAGGGTCATCACGCTCCACTTGACAGCCAATGAAGGGATTACCCTGGTGACCGCCCACACATGTGCACATGGGCGTGTGATTGATCACATAGCACTCGGCATTGGGGCCACAGACCCCAGGGCAGGGATCGCGGCACTTCTGATTGAGGCAGGCCAGGTTCATGGGACAGTCGGAGTTGGACACGCACTCGGGTCGGCAGTTGGGCGGAGTTCCAATGAAGCCCTGAAGGCAACTGCACTGGGCATTGCTTCCCTGGACCCTGCACTCGGCATTGGCTCCACAAGGCGATGGCTGACAAGGATCAATGGGGTCATGTCTAACGGGTGGTGGTGGTGGCTCCCTGTGACAGGCCACGAAGGGATTTCCAGTATACGATCCAATGCAGTGACAGTTCGGACTGTGATTTATCACCCGGCAGTCGGCATTTAGGCCACAAACTCCGGGACAGGGATCACGACAATGCTGCTGAAGGCAAGCCAAGTGCAGGGGGCACTCCGCATTGCTGACGCACTCCGGTCGGCAGGAAGGTGGGACTCCAATAAAATCGGGAAGACAAGAGCACACTGCCTGTCCGTTAATGTTCCGACATTGGGCATTGGAACCGCAGGGCGAGGGCTGGCAGGGATCAATGACATCGCGGACAGGTGGTGGTGGTAAAGGTCGGCAGTGACTAAAGGCATTGCCAGTCAGTCCCGGTGGACAGTGACACATGGCCACGTGCCTGTGGACTTCACAAATGGCATTCGAGCCGCAGGTTCCGGGACAGGGATCGACACACTTGTTTCTCACGCATGCCTTGTTCCAGTCGCACTCTGTGCTCAGCACGCATTCCGGGCGACAGCCAACCAACGGATTACCAACGAACTCGGGCAGACAGCTGCACTGTCCCTGTTGGCACACGGCATTCGGGCCACAAGTGATCAGGGAACAAGGATCACTGATCTGTAGTGGGGGATCCCTAGCAGGGGGCGCTGGAGCATGACAGGAGGTGAAGGGGTTGCCAATCAAACCAGGTGCACATTGACACGTTGGATTGTGGTTGACAACCGTACACAGGGCATTGAAGCCGCAGGCTCCGGGGCAAGGATCGCGACAACGCTGCTGCTGGCACGATAGATGCGCAGGGCAGTCAGGGTTGATGGTACACTCGGGACGACAGTTGGGCGGAGTGCCATAGTAAGAGGGCAGACACGTGCAGGTGGCACTTCCCTGGATGTCCCGACACTCGGCAAACTGGCCACAAGGTGAAGGCACACAGGGATTCCGATATATATCCAACTGGGGCGGTCGGGGTGCTGTAAGGTCAATAAAACCGGATAAAGGATGGATAATGGTGGGTCTCCCTAATGAGAATCTTACGTGGCAGGGGCAGGCAGCGCGTGAAGGCATCGCCTGTAAAACCAGGACGACAACTGCAGATGGGGGCGTGCTGGAAGACGCGACATTCGGCATTGGAGCCGCACACACCAGGGCAGGGATCGCTACACTTTTGCCCAATACAGGCCTTGTCGTGGGGACACTCGGAACTGGTCACACATTCGGGCCGACAGTTGGGGGGAGCGCCCACGTACTGTGGCAGGCAGGTGCAAATGGCCTGCTCGTTATTCTCACGACATTGCGAGTTCGGACCGCACGGTGAGGGCTGACACGGATTAACGTATTCTTTGAGGACAGCTACGGGTGGGGATGGAAAGGATTGGCTTAACATTTGTTTGAAGGAATCTGATAACACTCTAAACTCACGTTTCTCGGGGACTTGACAATAACGGTAGGGATCTCCTATAAAACCACTCAGACAATGACAAGTGGGCAGGTGATTAATCACGCGACACAGAGCATTCAGGGCACACACGCCAGGGCAAGGATCTCGACACTTCGTCTGCTGGCAGGACTTATCCGCTGGACAGTCGTTATTTGTTACACACTCGGGTCGGCAGGCCTCGTAGGGATTGCCGAAGTACTCTGGCAGACACTGGCATGAACCCACATGGCCTTCTTGACGACATACGGCATTGGCTCCACAGGGACTTGGTGAGCAAGGCTGAATAACCTCGGCCTGCTGTATCAATGGAACTTGGCGGCAGGAGGTGAACGGATCACCTGTATAGCCTGGCAGGCAGAAGCACATGGCCACATGGCTGATAACATGGCAATTGGCATTGGAGCCGCAGGTGCCCGGACAGGGATCGGCGCATCGCTGACTTAAGCAGGCCTTGTCGAAGGGACATTCCGAATTTGTCACGCACTCCGGTCGGCAATTGGGCGGCGTTCCAATATATTGCGGCAGGCAGCTGCACTGGGCTTGATCCCCAATAGCCTGACAGTTGGCGTACGGACCACAGGGGGAGGGCTGGCAAGGATGAGGCTTAGGAACAACCTCATCACGTCGCACTGGTTCGGGGAAGCAACCTAGGAAGGGATTTCCATTTTGCCTGGGCGGACAACTGCATATTGGTGCATGATTGACCACATGGCAAAGGGCATTAAAGCCACAAGTTCCGGGACACGGATCCATGCAGTGCTGTCGCTGACAGGCCAGTCTGGGCAGACAATCCGAGTTTTGGGTGCACTCCGGTCTGCAGTTCGGTGGCGTTCCAATGTAATCCTCGATGCAGGAGCACACAGCGTTGTTGTTTGACACACGACAGCGGCTATTCGGACCGCAGGGCGATGGGTAACAGGGATCCACTGGTTCCAAAAAGACAGGCGGCGCTGCCTCGCACTGGATAAAGGCATTGCCTATCATTCTATCCGGACATCGGCACATGGCCAGATGGTTGATCACATCACATATGGCATTCGGAGCACAGGTACCCGGGCAGGGATCTACACACTTGTGACGGACACAGGCCCGATTCCTTGGGCAATCCGCATTTAAGACACACTCTGGTCGGCAGCCTCTATAAGGATCACCTTGGTAGTCCGCTATGCACGAACATTGGCCATTCTGGCAAAGCGCATTGGCTCCGCAGGGAGACGGGTTGCAGGGATCGTCGAGAGCGATGGGTTTGGCTAAGGGTAGGGTTGGGGAATATTACACTTGAACTTTGGTACATTCTCACTTCATAGTTCTTACGTGGCGGCTGTGGTTGAGGGTAGCAACTGGCAAACGGATCACCGATATATCCCACGGGACAGACACAACTGGGGACGTGGTTATGCACCCTACAGAGGGCATTGTAGGCACAAGAGCCTGGGCAGGGATCGGCGCACCTTTGATTAATGCACGCCATGCTGGAGAGGCACTCTGAACTCTGGGTGCACTCGGGTCGACAATTGGGCGGCAAACCAAAGTAGTTGGGCAAGCAGGAGCAGATGGCCTGGCCCTGAGACTCCCTGCACTGGGCATTGGCCCCGCAGGGAGAGGGTTGGCAGGGATCGCGAACAACATCGTACAGGACATGAGTAGGTGGAGCTAAACAAAGATGGGGTTGTGGTAGAGAATGGTAGACTTCTTTCCTAAGAGACTACTTACGGGTGATGGGATAACAGCGGGTAAAGGGATCGCCCGTGTAACCAGCTTGACAAGAGCATAGTGGAGCATGGTTCACCACCTGGCAGTTGGCAGAAGTACCACAGGCACCGGGACAAGGGTCAATGCATTTGTGTCGGACACAGGCCTTGTCCAGGGCACACTCGGCTGAGACCGTACACTCGGGTCGGCAACCCGGTGGAGTGCCCACATACTCCGGTAAGCAGGAGCAGGTGGCCAAACCATTTTGTTCGCGGCACTGAGAGTTCGAGCCGCAGGGTGAGGGTTGACAGGGATTGACATACTCCCGCACAGCTGTAAGAAAATTAGAGATGTCTTCAGATGTCCTGGCAACCTAGTGAGTCGTCTGCTTACGTTTGTCTTCGATTTTGCAATAGCGATAAGGGTCACCGACATAGCCAATAAAGCAATTGCAGGTGGGCAGGTGGTTACGCACAAAGCACTCGGCATTTTGGCCGCAGCTCCCGGGACATGGGTCGCGGCATTTCTGGTTCACGCACGACAGATGGGAAGGACAGTCGGTGTCGAGCACACACTCAGGGCGACAGCCCTCGTAGGGATTGCCAAAGTACTCCGGAAGACACTGACATGACCCAACGCCGTTCTGCTGTCGACACTCGGCAAAGGATCCGCAGGGATTGGGGTTACAGGGCTGCACTACCTCCACGGCATCCCTTTGAATGGGTGCACAGCGGACGAAGGGATCGCCGCTGTATCCCGGCTGGCAATAGCACATGGCACTGTGACTGATAACCCGACACACGGCATCGAGGCCGCACAGACCTGGACAGGGATCTTTGCAACGATTTTGGACGCACACCTGAACCTGGCTGCACTCGGCGTTGGAGACACACTCCGGCCGGCAGTTGGGTGGCGTGCCAAAGAAGCTGGGCAGGCACGAGCAGGATGGTGTATCTCCCACCCGTCGACACTCGCTGTTTGGTCCACAGGGCGAGGGCTGACAAGGATCTTGCGGCACAATATCCCGCTGGGGTTCAACTAAAGGTGGGGAGGGGGCAAGGATTATGACATGGTGTTCTCTGGCAAAGAATTTCTGTTAAACTTACTAATTCTATGACACTGGACGAACGGATTGCCGGAATAGCCGGGCCTGCAACTGCAGTACGGGCTGTGGCTCACCGCACGACACTCTGCAAATGAACCACAGGCTCCAGGACAGGGATCGACGCATCGCTGGTTCTGACACGCCAAACTGGGGGCACAATCGTAGTTGGTGCTGCATTCGGGTCGGCAGGAGGGTGGCACCCCGAAGTAGTTGGGCAAGCAGCTGCACACCGCCTGGCCGTTTTGCTCCCGACACTCGGCATAGGAGCCACATGGAGAGGGACTACAGGGGTTGCGGTATACATCCACTGGGGAACACGACAAGGATAAACTGGGGCTCTCTACTCGGTTAAAGAAATGTAACCTACATTGGACTGGCGTACACTGGACAAAGGCATTGCCCGTCATTCGCTCGGGACAGTGGCACATGGCGATGTGGCTGATCACTTCACAGATGGCATTGCTACCACAAGTTCCGGGACAGGGATCGCGGCACTTCTGCTGTATGCAGGCCAGGTGCCGTGGACACTCAGAGCTAAGGACACACTCTGGTCTGCAGGCCACATAGGGATCTCCCTGATACTCGGACAAGCACTTGCATTCTCCTTGATTCAAGCAAACGGCATTGCTGCCGCAAGGACTGGGATTGCAGGGATCACGGGGCTCTTCATGGACTACGGGTGGGGCTGTATAGAAGGGTCTTAGTTGGGAATCTAGTTAGGTAACGGGATAACTCTTACGTGGCACCGGGTGACAGGCCAGGAAAGCGTCGCCCACATAGCCCCGCAGACAAACACAGTTGGGAACGTGACTGATCACTCGGCACTCGGTCTGCTGACCACAGGCCCCGGGACAGGGATCGCGGCAGCGCTCGCCTATGCAAGCCAGATGACTCGGACACTCCGCATTTAGGGTACACTCCGGTCGACAATACGGCGGAGTGCCGAAGTAATTGGGCAAGCATGAGCAAACGGCCTGATCCTGCTGATTCCTGCAAGAGCTATAGAGACCACAGGGCGAGGGTTGGCAGGGATCGCGGTAGGGTGCAACGTCTCTCAAGGGTGGCGGTGGGGGAACTGGCAGCGGGTAAAAGTTAGGGTTAGGTTTCCATAAATCACACTTCAAAACTTCTCCTTACTTGCTGGACGGGGCAGACAGCGCACGAAGGGATCACCCGTCATGCCTGTGGGACACCTACAAATGGGACTATGGTTGCGCACATCGCACACCGCCTGCTGGCCACAGACACCCGGGCAGGGATCAACACACTTGTAGTTGATGCACGCCATGGTGGAGGGGCAGTCAGAGCTCGAGGTGCACTGGGGACGACAGTTGGGCGGGAATCCTTCGAACTCGGAAAGGCAGGAGCAGACGGCCTGCTCGTTGATCTCGCGACACTGGGAGTTGGGGCCGCAGGGAGACGGCTGACAGGGGTTCACATACTCATGGACAATAGCTAGTTACGGTTAGAATACAATACTTGGGATTAGTAACTACGCCAAAAACGACTACGACCCAGTTAGGTTTAACTATGGGAATAATTGGAACTCGCTTACGTTCTGGCGGCTGGCTGCAATAACGATACGGATCGCCGACATATCCAGCGAAACAGTTGCACATTGGCGTGTGGTTAATCACGTTGCACTCGGCATTCTGGCCACAGCTTCCAGGGCAGGGATCGCGGCACTTCTGCTGCTGACACGCTCGGTTCGAGGGGCAGTCCGAGTTCAAGACACACTCCGGCCTGCAGCCTTCGTAGGGGTTTCCAAAGTAATCAGTCAAGCACTGGCAGGATCCAGCTCCATTCCTCTGTATGCACTCGGCGTTGGCGCCACAAGGCGAGGGTTGGCACGGGTTGATTATCTCCACGTCGGCCACAATGGGCTGGCATTGGGTGAAGGGGTCCCCTGTGAGTCCAGCATCGCAAATGCACATGGCTGTGTGGGAGACAACACGGCAAATGGCACTGACTCCGCACAGCCCGGGACAGGGATCTCGACACTTTTGATTGATGCAGGCCAAGTTGGAGGAACACTCCGAGTTGGCGACGCACTCGGGCTTGCAGTAGGGCGGTGAGCCTACGAAATTCGCAAGACACGAACAAGTGGCTGTCTCACCAGCTGCGCGACACTCGGCATTCGGTCCACACGGCGACGGGCGGCATGGATCCTGGGGCACTATATCTTGCTGTGGCGGTTCGATTATCTGCTGACAACCCACGAAGGGATTGCCAGTGTAGCGGGACAGACAGGTACAGAAGGGATTGTGGTTGACCACGCTGCACTGAGCATTGCGACCACATGAGCCAGGACAGGGATCGACACACTTTTGGTTTACGCACGCCAGCCGGGACTGGCATTCAGAGTTCGATGTGCATTCCGGACGACAGAGTGGCGGGGTTCCAAAGTATCCTGACACGCAGGAGCATACTGCCTGCTGGTTAACCTCGCGACACTGGGAGTTTGGTCCGCACGGAGAAGGTTGACAGGGCTGGGCAATAGCGGGTGCTGCAAGAAAACGTGCGGTTGGGCCTCGGGCATACAGATTTGAGTAACCAGGGGAATAATTACGTGGTATGGGTTGGCACTGAACGAATGCATTGCCACCATAACCCTCCGGACAAGTGCACATGGGCACATGGTTGAGGACAGTGCAAATGGCATTGGGAGCACAGGTTCCCGGGCAAGGATCGAAGCACTTGTGACGCGAGCAGGCCAGTTCACGGGAGCAATCCAAGCTGGTGATGCACTCCGGCCGGCAGCCGCTGTAAGGGTCGCCATGGTACTCGGGAATACACGAGCAAGCTCCGTTGTTGCACTGAGCATTGGGCCCACAGGGTGAGGGATTGCAAGGATCGTCCAGTTTAACGGCTAACAAAGGAAAGTTGTGAGTCCTTCTCCACACTCAGAGAGAGTCAATCGTTGAGGCTTACGTGTTGGTGGAGGCGGTGGCACAGGTTGACACTGACTGAACGGGTCACCCGAGTATCCTGCCGGACAAGTACAGCTGGGTGTATGATTGATCACATTACAAATGGCGCCATAGCCACAGGAGCCGGGACAGGGATCGCGGCATTTCTCATTGATGCAAGCCTGGCTGCTGGGACACTCGGCATTGATACGGCACTCGGGTCGACAGTTGGGAGGAGCTCCCAAATAGCCCACCAAACAGGAACAGGCGGGAGCATCGCCTTGGGACCGGCATTGAGAGTAGGGCCCACAAGGAGACGGTACGCATGGATCAACCGGTGTCTTTTGCACTGGGGCCACGGGTTCAGCTTTTCAAAAGTAGAAGTGTTAAGAGGATGCCAACTTTAAAGGAGTAAGTAACTTACGAGGCTTGGGGAAACAGCGGAAGAAGGCGTCGCCCGTATAACCGGCACGACATGAGCAAATGGGACTATGGTTGACCACGCGACAGATGGCCTGGTCCCCACAAGTGTTGGGACAGGGATCCACGCACTTCTGGCCAACACAAGCCTTGTCTATGGGACACTCGGAGGAGATGGTGCATTCGGGACGGCAGGCTGGTGGAGCACCCACATACTCGGGTAGACAAGAGCAAATAGCTTGCTCGTTGCTCTCGCGACACTGAGAATTCGGACCACATGGTGAGGGCTGGCAGGGATTAACGTACTCTTTGATGGCTATAAAAATAGGACACTCTTTGGTTTCTGAAGGGATCAATGAACTTCCATTATAAGTCTTACGTTGGCGTTCAGGGAGACACAGGCGATAGGGATCTCCGGAGTAGCCTGTTATGCAGCTACAACTGGGGACATGGTTGAGGACATTGCAGAGCGCATTCTGGCCGCAAGTTCCCGGACATGGGTCCTGACACTTTTGCTGCTGACACGCCTTGTTCGAGGAACAATCCGAATTAAGGACACACTCGGGTCGACAGCCTTCATAGGGATTGCCAAAGTAATCGGGCAAGCACTGGCAAGAGCCAGCATCCTGGCGAGATGTGCATCGTGCATTGGCTCCACAGGGACTCGGATTACAAGGGTCCAATTGGTCAAGCTGTTGTATTCTTCTCTCGGTGCATATGGTGAAGGGATCACCCTCCATGCCCTCGGGACACACGCAGCTGGGTGTGTGAGAGATTACGCGACAAATCGCGGACTGTCCACAAAGTCCTGGACAGGGATCGCGACACTTTTGCTGAATGCAAGCCTGACTTGTGGGGCACTCCGAGCTAGTAACACACTCCGGTCGACAATTCGGCGGTGCTCCAATGTATTCCGCCAAGCATGTGCACGAGGGTAAGTCGTTCACTTCTCGGCACTGGGAATAGGGTCCACAGGGTGACGGCAGGCAGGCCTGTCTAGGCGGTGGAACAGGTGGCTCAATGATCGGCTGGCAGCTGACAAACGGGTTGCCCGTGTAGCGTTCCAGACAGCGACAGAAGGGACTGTGGTTGGTCACATGACACTGGGCACTGCGACCGCAGACGCCCGGACAGGGGTCACTGCACTTCTGGTTGAGACAAGCCAGATTTAAGGGGCACTCGGAGTTCGTGGTACATTCCGGACGGCAGAAGGGTGGACTGCCGATGAAAGGCGAAATGCAGGAGCAGATGGCCTGCTGGTTGGCAACGCGACACTGAGAATTGGGTCCACAGGGTGAGGGTTGGCAGGGATTCTGCGGCACGTCGAGTTCTGTAAAGTTGGTGTTATTGTACAGCTACCAAATGAAGGGTCAGGTTGTGAAGATTTCTTACGTGGCACTGGACTACACTGGACAAAGGCATTGCCTTGCATTCTCTCTGGGCAGCGGCAGTTGGGTATGTGGTTAAGAACCTCGCATATGGCGTTACTGGCACAGATACCAGGGCAAGGATCAACACACTTGTGACGCACACAAGCTCGACTCCGATCGCAGTCTGTGTGGAGAACGCACTCCGGCCGGCAACTCGAATAGGGATCACCATGGTATTCTGGCAAGCAAGAGCACACTCCGTTGTTGCATCTTGCATTGGAGCCGCAGGGGGAGGGATTGCATGGATCCTCCGGTGGCAATGGGTCTTGGACTGAGTCAGGGAAGGGTAAAATTAAGATTTTGCTCTTGAATCTAGCTTGGTTATAAGTCTTACTTCGCTGTGGCGGCTCGGGATTGCAAACGCTAAATGGATCACCTATGTAACCCACCCAACAACTGCAGATGGGCGTGTGGTTGACCACATTACACTGCGTGTTCAGGCCACAGGAGCCGGGACAGGGATCGCGACACTTCTGATTTATACACGCCTGATGGCTGGGACACTCGGCATTAATCGAACACTCCGGACGACAGTTGGGTGGAGTTCCCAAGAACTGGGCCAGGCAAGAGCAGGAAGGTGTGCCGTGAATTTCGCGACATTGCGAGTTCGGTCCGCAAGGAGACGGAACACAGGGGTCTAGAGGTTCGCGTTCTATAACCACAGGTGGGGGAGCTGAAATTGAATTCTCTTCGTAACCATATCCTTTGATTATTGTGATTCTGCTGAATTGCTTACGCGGTTGGCGGTAACAGCGGGTAAAGGGATCTCCCGTGAAGCCACTGAGACACGTGCAAATCGGATTGTGGTTGCGCACGCGACACTCGGCCTGCTGGCCGCAGACATTCGGACAGGGATCCACACACTTGCGGTTCACACAGGCCTTGTCGGCGGCGCACTCCGAGCTGCTTGTGCACTCCGGACGACAGGCGGGCGGACTGCCGATGAACTCTGGCAGGCAGGAGCATACCCCTTGCTCGTTAACCTCCCGGCATTGGGAGTTCGGACCACATGGCGACGGCTGACAAGGGTTCACATAGACGCGTTGAGCTACAAAAGCGAACAAACAATGGCGATGGAGGGGAAATCTTTGAAGACAAACGTTGACATCCTTACGTGGTTCGTTGACTATAATGCGACACAGGCTGTACGGATCGCCGGTAAAACCAGCCAGACAATTACAAGTGGCCAGGTGATTCACCACTTGGCATTCGGCGCTCTGGCCACAAGTTCCGGGACAGGGATCGCGACACTTCTGGTTGACACAGGCCATATTCGAGGGACAGTCAGAGTTCAAAACGCACTCGGGACGGCAGCCATCGTAGGGATTTCCGAAGTAGTCAGGCAAACACTGGCATGACCCAGCACCACCACGTTCCTCACACTTGGCATTGACGCCACAAGGACTAGGGTTGCAAGGCTGCAATACCTCAACGGGGGCATCTCGAACGGGGCTGCACTGACTAAACGGATCTCCGGTGAAGCCGCTGTCGCACAAGCACATGGCCGTATGACTGAACACCCGACAATTTGCATTGGCACCGCACAGGCCTGGACAAGGATCGATACACTTCTGATTGATACAGGCACGATTGGTGGGACACTCGGAGTTGGATATGCACTCGGGTCGGCAGTTGGGCGGGGCACCTACGAACTCGGTCAGGCAGGAGCAAGAAGGCGAGTCTCCTGACACCCGACACTCAGAATTGGGTCCACATGGGGATGGCTGGCAGGGATTCTGTGGTCTCTCCTCTCGTTGTACTGCAAAAACTTCAGGCTTAGGCACCAGAGAAGAAGCTGTGAATATCAAGGGTAACTTACTCATCGGCTGACAGCTTACGAAAGGATTTCCAGACATGCCAGTGGGGCAGCGGCAGAAGGGACTGTGATTGACCACATTGCAGAGGGCATTAAAGCCACAAGTACCGGGACAGGGGTCACGGCACTTCATATTCTGACAAGCCTGATCGGCGGGACAATCGGAGTTGGTGACACACTCGGGCCGACACTGCGGCGGACTACCCACGTAATCGGTCAGGCAGGAGCAGACCGCGGTCTGCTGCACCACCCGACACTGACTGTTCGGACCACATGGTGAGGGCTGGCATGGATTCTGGATTTTAGCTGGTGCCACGTGGCGACACTCAAAGAAGGCATTGCCGGACATTTGCTCGGGGCAGCGGCAGATGGGAATGTGGTTGGGGACCTCGCATAGGGCATTTACCCCACACGTTCCAGGGCAAGGATCGATGCACTTGTTCCTTACGCAAGCCCTATCCCTGGGACAATCTGTGTTCAACACGCACTCCGGACGACAGGAGACGTACGGATCTCCCTGGTACTCCGGTATACAGGAGCACTGTCCATTTCGACAGAGGGCATTGGAGCCGCAAGGTGACGGATTGCAGGGATCATCTGCAACTGGTGGCGAAGTGGCTACAGTAAGGAGAATGGAGGGTAAACAATCGCTGGCTTTCTTAAATACCGCAAGACACCTACGTTTCGGAGGATTGGGATTGCAGTTGGTGAACGGATTGCCGATAAAACCATCGATGCAGGCGCAGAGGGGCGTATGATTGATGACACTGCAGACTGCATTAAGACCGCAGGCTCCTGGACAGGGATCGCGACACTTCTGGTTGATGCATGCCAGCTGACTAGGACATTCCGAATTGATGGTGCACTCGGGGCGACAGTTGGGAGCTTGACCGATAAAGCTGGCCAGGCAGGAACAAGCGGGCACTCCATTGATGTTGCGGCACTCGGAGTTGGGGCCGCAGGGCGTCGGTATACAGGGATCTCGCAGGGGTTCATCCTTGGTCTCAATTGGCGGGGCTGTGGTAAGGGAGGATATACTACTCTCTTTCCTGGGGCTATGAAAGCTATGCTTACGTGGAATGGTGAAGCAACGCGTAAAGGCATCGCCTGTGTAGCCGCTGAGACAACTGCAAATGGGACTGTGATTGCGTACCCTGCACACGGCATTGCTACCACAAGTATTCGCCGCACAGGGATCCGCGCATTTCTGGTTAACGCAGGCCTTTTCCGCCGAGCACTCCGAGGAGATGGTGCACTCGGGTCGGCAGACGGGCGGAGTTCCCACAAACTGGGGCAAGCAAGAGCAAACCGCTTGCTCATTGGACACCCGACACTGAGAGTTGGGACCGCAGGGCGTGGGCTGGCAGGGATTCACGTATTCGTTTTGGGGGGCTACAGATCAGGAGGGACATGAGTAAATGAAAATAGGCTCAAACCGATAGCTGCTTACGTTCGGGCTGACGAGTGCACTGTCGGTATGGGTCACCCACATAGCCAGCGAGGCAATTGCATGTGGGAAGATGGTTTACTACTTGGCAGTTGGCATTCAGGCCACAGGTTCCAGGACATGGATCCTGGCATCTCAGCTGCTGGCAGGCCCTGTTCGATGGACAGTCCGAGTCCAGCATGCACTCCGGCCGGCAACCCTGATAGGGATCTCCAAAGTATTCGGGAAGGCACTGGCAGGATCCAACGCCATTGCGATCGCGGCATACGGCATTCGTTCCACACGGACTGGGGTTGCACGGCGTGCGGACTTCAATGTCCCGCACAATCTCCGGACTGCACTGCACGAACGGATCGCCTGTGAAGCCCTGCTGGCAGATGCACTGTACCGCATGGCTGACCACACGGCACTCGGCATTGAGGCCGCAGCGTCCCGGGCAGGGGTCTACGCACTTCTGGTTAACACAGGCCAGCTGGCTAACACAGTCCGAGCTGGTCACACATTCTGGCCGGCAATTTGGCGGACGTCCGATGTAAGTTTCAAGACAGGAACAGGCGGGGGCTTCTCCCACGGGTCGGCATTGAGCATAGGGTCCACAAGGAGATGGGCGACACGGATCAGTGGGTACAACATCGCGAATGGGCTCAACTGGGAAAAGATAATTCTTTTGAAGGTAATGCCTTGGGGGTCTATGCTGGTATCCTTACTCTGAGGCTGACAACGAATGAAGGGATTACCGGTGAACCTTTCAGGACAAGTGCAGAAGGGACTGTGGCTGACCACAGCACAATTGGCACCGACGCCACAGGTTCCGGGGCAGGGATCTCCACACCGCTGATTCAAGCAGGCTTGCGTGGGAGCACACTCAGCATTCGAAGTGCACTCCGGCCGGCACGAAGGCGGAGCTCCAATAAAGCTGGGCAGGCACGAGCAAACTGCCTGCTGGTTAACCTCGCGACACTGAGAGTTGGGACCACAGGGCGACGGTCGGCAGGGATTGGTTACAACCGAAACTGTTGGTAAGTTGACTTTGTTAAGGAAAACTGAGGAAAGGAAAATATCACAAACGTACTTTGTACGGGAGAGCAACGGATGAAGGCACTGCCGGCAGTGCCATCAGGGCACCTGCACATGGGTATGTGATTGATGACGTCGCAGATGGCATTCTCACCACAAGTGCCCGGACAGGGGTTCACACACTTGCTACGCAGACAGGCCTTGTCCCTGGGACAATCGGAGTTCAGAACACATTCTGGTCGGCAACCGGAGTAGGGATCACCATGGAATTCGGTCAGACAAGTGCACACTCCACCGTTGCACTGGGCATTGGGACCACAAGGTGATGGGTTGCAGGGATCCACATATTCGCCTATCAAAGGGGGGGTCACTCCATTAAAACAGAACACATTTCGGTGGCATTTCATATCCTTACTCTGCACAGGTTCGGGCGGCGCTGGGCGGCAGCTGCTGAATGGATCACCCGTAAAGCCAACTGGACACACACAGATGGGCGTGTGGTTCACCACATTACACTCGGCGGCATAGCCACACGAACCCGGACAGGGATCTATACACTTCTCCCGTATACAAGCCAGATTAGAGGCGCATTCGGCACTGATGGTGCACTCGGGCCTACAGTTGGGCGGTACGCCCAGGAATTCGGGCAGGCATGAACAGGACGGCACACCCTGAACATTGCGGCACTGACTGTTCAGACCACAGGGCGATGGCAGGCAGGGATCACGTTCAACACGTTCGATTACAGGAGGTGGGGCTAGGTTGGATATATTACTGTTAACATCATGATCTTTTGTATCAAGGTGAGACAAAAGCTTACGTGGTAGGGCATAGCAACGAGTAAAGGAGTCGCCGGTGAAACCTTGACGGCACTGACACAAAGGACTGTGATTGCGAACCCGGCACTCGGCATTGATGCCACAAGTACCGGGACAGGGATCCTGACAACGCTGGCTGATGCAGGCCTTGTCGGTGGGACACTCGGTACTTAACACACATTCTGGTCGGCAGTTGGGTGGCAGGCCGATGTGAAGTTCCAGGCAGGAGCACACAGCCTGACCGTTGAGTTCGCGACACTGAGAGTTGGGACCGCACGGCGAGGGGCGACAAGGCTGGGTCGGTTCGGCCAGGCGAATCGCTGCAATGGTTGGGCTGAGGGTGAGCACCGCAAAGAGGTCTGGTTTAAGGTTTTGTGTCTTACGTTGGGCTGGTTCCACATGACAGTAACGATACGGATCGCCCGTATATCCGATGCGGCACGTACAGGTGGGCACGTGGTTGGTAACACTGCAGTCGGCGTTGGTGCCACAAGTGCCCGGGCAGGGGTCGCGACACTTTTGCTGCTGGCACGCCTTGTTGGAGGGGCAGTCCGAGTTCCGAACGCACTCCGGACGACACGACTGATACGGATCGCCAAAGTGATCGGGCAGGCACTGGCAGGAACCAATGCCATTCCTCTCACGGCACACAGCATTCGAGCCGCAGGGATTGGGTTCGCAGGGGGTCACCTGTTCATTGACAATGCGCTCTAAAAGGGGAAATGGGTAGAGATGGAGTCGGATGGAAGAGAGACAAACGTGGACAGAGATTATCATTTGTAGCTCTCGAGCGATCTGGGTTTTAGTATGTTTGCAACACACCTGGCGTTGTCTTTGGCTTTTTTGTTTGTTTGCAGCTAATTAATCCGATTGCAGTTGTGGTATTATTGTAGCGGGATTAGAGTACGAGTACGAGTTAAGGTGTTCGATCCACTGGAGGATAATGCGGTTCAGGTGCAGCTAACGCTTCGTTTAGTTTTGGTTAAACGTTGTTGTGTGCTGAGTTGAGTGCTTTGGCAGTGTGTTTATTTATTTTATTTTTATTTTATTGTGGTAAGTGCATAAGTAAAACAAGTGTCTATTTGCGGGGTTATATCATTTGATTTATTGTTTGCTCGCTGTTAAACAACTTTCATACGCTACTAAGGTTATACATTTTTAATATTTCTAATTAGGTTCTAAGGCAGTACATACTGTAATTAAATCTTTGGCGTTTTCCGGAGGCAATAATTTTGGGTATGGGTCTGGGTCAGGGTCAACAACAACGCAGTACTCAATTCAGGGGTAGTTGGGTTATGATCAATTTGGGGTAGTAAGCGGAGTGGAGAGACAGTGGTTGGGCCAAATAACGAATTAGGTAAAAGCATTTCACGATGATTATCAACCCAAATCGAATACAGGACGCAAAATAAATCATTTTCGAGACAATAACAACAACAATATCATCAAGGGTTAGAAGGCAATAGGTCAAAAAGGCGGGTGTATATTTTGTGAGGCATATAAGGAAGCAATAATAAAGGCGTGGCAAGTTTGCATATTGTAATATTCAGGCGTTAGGGGCGGTATAAAAGCATATAAGTATATAATGACTAAAAACTAATTATAATCTTTGACTAGCCCAGCATACAGACACATCCAAGAGACACTGGACACTCAGACAACTCGTACAGAGTGCGTGCTGCTTGAATTTTGCATTTCGCTTAAGTGATTTGTGCACATTTTTTTTTTTTATTTTTTGTGTAGGTAACGTTAAACTGGTAACACTTTTCTTTGCAATGCATAGTGCCTGTGTGTGCGGTAACCATAGATCATAATGCAGGGTGTAAAAATGTGGTAAAAAAGGCTGCCTAAAAGCGCATCATAACAAGTCACGCGGATGAGGTGAAAGGGTACAAAAGTGCCAACAAATAGTGCTCTTAAAAAATGGGTACTAGCAATTACAGCGGTTGCAATTGCTATATTATACGTAATACATTGATATTTCATTATAATGCGCTTCTAACGAAAAGGAAACTTTGCATTCAGAGGTATTTTTACTAAGGGTGTAAGCAGGGTTCCAAAATGGGAAATATTACAATAAGATGCTTAACGCTATTTTTTTATATTTTTAGATTTTTATGTTCTTCAATTTGTGAGAGCAAGATACCGCTAATTTAGTTAATCACTTTTTACGCATCTTATTGGTATTTTGTCCTAACTTTAACAGAGTTTCTTTCACATGTTGTAGGCGGGTCAATAATAGAATTAATATTTATTTTATTTTGCAAAAGTTTCCAATTCTCGTAACTACATTTCCAAGGCGTAAACCCATGTTTTTGCAGTGCATAATTGATCATCATTGTAAGCAGCCACAACCACAAAAATTGTTGTTTATAAGCTGGCTTACGCCTTGGCCTAACATCTGAGTAAGTAAATGAAAACGGGGTCCTACCTTGTTCCTTCTGACAGCCGGTAAACGGATCTCCAGTATAGCCCACATCGCAAGTGCAGATGGGTTGATGATTGGCCACATTACAGCGGGCATTGAATCCACAGGCATTCACGCACGGATCCGAGCATTTCTGGCGAATGCAGGCCTTAGTCGGCGGACATTCCGGATTGATGGAGCACTCGGGCCGGCAGCTGGGTGGCGTTCCAATAAAGGTGGCTGCACAGGAGCAGGCGGCGTTTCCATTCAACACCTTGCACTCCGAATTCGGGCCGCAAGGCGAGGGCTGGCAGGGATTCTCCGGTGTCGTAGGTATTGGCTTGCGTTCCTCCTGGTAGCATCGCGTGAACGGATCGCCAGTGTAGCCCGTATTGCAAGAGCATGACGGATTATGGTTGATGACCTGACAACGGGCAAATTGTCCACATGCTCCGGGACAGGGATCCACGCACTTCCTGTTCACACAGGCCGTTTGTAGCGAGCACTCGGAGCTAACGATGCACTCCGGCTTGCAGGCAGGCGGAGAGCCCAGCATGCCTGCTTGGCAGGCACACACGGGTCCTTGTCCAGATATTTGGCAAACGCTGTTGGGTCCGCAAGGATTGGGTTGGCATGGATCCTTCGGCACAGGCGTCTCCTGGCGACAGTGGACGAACGGATCGCCCGTGTAGCCTTGCAGGCAGCTGCATATCGGAATGTGATTGGAGACATCGCATTGTGAGTTCTGGCCACACACTCCGGGGCAGGGATCCACGCACTTCTTGTTCAGGCAAGCCTTGGTTGGCGGACAATCCGTGCTCAGAGTGCATTCGGGACGACAGCCGGTGTAGGGATCTCCTCGGTACTCCGGTAGGCAGCTACATATACCATTCCTGCACTCGGCATTCGATCCGCATGGCTGCAAGTCACAAGGATCCTCGCTCTGAAGGGGAGGTGACTTTGTTATGGCCTCAATGACCTCGACGCACTGAACGAATGGATCGCCAGTGAAGCCTCCACGGCAAGTGCAGATTGCTAGATGGTTTTGGATGCGGCACTCGGAGTTTACTCCGCAGGAGCCGTCGCAAGGATCGCGACACTTCTCGGCGATGCAGGCTCGGTCCGAAGAACAGTCCGTGTTCACTATGCACTCAGGTCGGCAATTCGGCGGAGCTCCAATGTAGTTGGGCAGGCAGGAGCAGGACGCCTGTTCATCGCGCACGCGACACTCCGAGTACAGGCCACAGGGAGAGGGCTGGCAGGGTCTCACCGGTTCGTCCTTGGGTCCAGGCGGCGGCGGTGGTGGTGCTGGATAGCAACGGGCGAATGGATCACCCGTCATGTCCAAGGGACAGCTGCAGATCGGGTTGTGGTTGATCACCTCGCACTTGGCATTCAGGCCGCACGTCTTGGCGCAGGGATTCGCGCAGCGGAACTTGTGGCAGGCCTTCGTTGAGGGACACTCGGCGTTGACCGTGCACTCTGGCTTGCAGTTCGGTGGAGCACCCACAAAGGTCTCTAGGCAGGAGCATACTGCCAATCCATTGGCCAGTCGACATTTACTGTTCGCTCCGCACGGTGAAGGCACACAAGGATCGGCAACAGGCGGTGGAGTGCTGACCTCCACACGGCGACAGCTGGCGAATGGATCGCCAGTGAATCCATCGTTACAGACACAGTTGGGCACATGGTTTACGGCATAGCACTGGGCGTTCAGTCCACAGATTCCGGGACAAGGATCTTGGCACTTGTTACGGATGCACGCTTTGTCCGTGGGACAATCCGAGCTGAGCACGCACTCGGGGCGGCAGCCCTCGTAGGGATTGCCCTGGTATTCATCAATACACTTGCATGCAGCGGCTCCATTCCTTTCAATGCACTCGGCATTCGCTCCGCATGGCGATGGTTGGCACGGTTTTAGTGGCTCCTCCTGCTGCTGCACGCACTGGACAAAGGCATTGCCCGCAAAGCCGGGAGGACAAGAGCAGGACACCGTGTGCCCGATGACGCGGCACTCGGCATTGGTGCCACACGAATCGGGACAGGGATTGCTGCATCTGTTGTTGATGCAGGCCTGCGTGGACAAGCAGTCCGGATTGATTATGCACTCGGGCCGGCAGTTCGGTGGCGAACCAAAGAACTCGGGCTGGCACTGGCATACAGGTCCATTCCTATCCGGCTTGCAAATGGAGTTGGGGCCACAGGGCGAGGGTACGCAGGGATCCGATGGTTCAACAGTCTTAACATCCGGTGGCATGACTATCTCCACGCACTGCTTGAACGGATCACCGGTTCGGCCAGGTGGGCAGCCACAGATGGGACTGTGGTTGATAACCTCACAGCGGGCCTCGCGTCCGCAGGCGGCGGCGCATGGATCCACGCACTTCTTGTTGACGCAAGCTTGCAGGGCTGAGCATTCGCTGGACACCACGCACTCGGGACGACACTGGGGCGGGGCACCAATGTAGCCCTCCAAGCAGGAGCATACCGCATGTCCGTTGACATCACGGCACTGACTGTTGGAGCCACACGGCGACGGAGAACAGGCCTCAACAATGGTATCGTCGACGATGGGTTTCACGCGGCAGTTGGTGAAAGGATCTCCCTCGTAGCCCTGGAGGCATGAGCACACCGGGATGTGATTCATCACCTCGCACAACGCATTGTTGCCGCAGATGCCGGGGCAGGGATCCACGCAGCGATTGCGGGTACATGCTTTGTCCCTGGGACAATCCGCCGACAGAGTGCACTCCGGTCGGCAGCCCTCGTAGGGATTTCCTTGGTAATTATTCTGGCAGCGACACTCACCCGCAAAGCAGTCAGCATTTTGGCCACAAGGGCTGGGATTGCATGGATCATTCACAACTTCCTCTTCTCTTATCTCTGGCTTCTTGGTGCAGCGCACGAAGGGATCGCCCTCGTAGCCCTCGATGCAGTTGCAGATGGGCAGATGGTTGAGCACATGGCACTTGGCCTCGAATCCGCAGGAGCCCGAACAGGGATCACCACACTTCTGGTTGATGCACGCCTCCGTGGGTCCGCATTCAGAGTTCAAAACGCACTCCGGCCGACAGCGAGGCGGGGCTCCGATGTAGTTGGGCAAGCAGGAGCAGGCCGGGCTGTTGCCCACAATCTGGCACTTGGCGTTGGGTCCACAGGGCGAGGGTACACACGATGCTGGTGGCGGCGATGGTGTGGTTCCCGGCGTAGTGATGGCTACCTTGGTGCACTGCACGAAGGGATCACCGGTCATGCCACGCGGACACGTGCAGATGGGACTGTGGTTCTTGGTGCTGCAAATGGCACGAATGCCGCAGGTGTGCAGGCAGGGATCAACACATTTCTTGTTCACACACGCCCTTTCGGGGTCACACTCAGCACTGACCACGCACTCGGGCCGGCAGTTGGGCGGCTGGTTTACAAATCCTGACTGGCAAGAGCACACCGCCTGGTTGTTCATGGCCCGGCAGTTGCTGTTGGGTCCGCAGGGCGATGGGTTACATGGGTTTAGTGGGGGTCGTGGGGTAACTGGCACTGGCTTGCAGCTGAAAAACGGATCTCCAGTGTATCCCGGTGGGCAGTTGCAAGTCGGTACATGCTTATCCACCGTGCAAATGGCATAGTCGCCGCAGATATTATCGCAGGGATCGACACACTTGAAGCGCACACAGGCCTGGGCCTGCGAGCATTCGTCGTTGATCTCACACTCGCGTCGACAGCCGCGCTGAGCATCGTACGGATTGCCCTCGAATCCGTCGTGGCAGTAGCAGGCGCCCGCTCCATTCCTCTCCCGACACTCCGCATGTGGGCCGCAAGGCGACGGTTCGCAGGGGGAAGTCGGCGGCTCCTTGGGCAGCACAGCTGGGATGAGTTGGCAGCCAAACAAAGGCTCGCCTTCGTATCCATCGGCGCAGGAGCAGACGGCATTGTGCTGCACCACCTGGCATATGGCGTTGCTGCCGCACGACCCTGGACACGGGTCGACACAGAGCTCGTTCTGGCAGGACAGATGATTCTGGCACTCGTCGTTGTTGGTACACTCCGGCCTGCAGTTGGGCGGACGTCCGATGAAGCTCTGCTTGCAGGAGCAAGCAGCTTGGTTGCCAATCTCACGGCAAATGGAGTTGGGTCCGCAAGGCGATGGTATGCACGGATTATCCGAGGTCTTGCCCACTTCGGTGGGCAGGCAGCCTGAGATCGGGTCTCCCGTCATGCCGGGCTGGCAGGTACAGATCGGGTTGTGGTTTACCACCTGACACTTGGCATTGTTGCCGCACGAGCCGCGGCACGGATCCTCACACTTCTGGTTGATGCACGCCCTGTTCTGGGGGCACTCCGAGCTGACTACGCATTCCGGCTTACAGCTGGGCGGAGCTCCGATGTAGCCCTCCACGCAGCTGCACACGGCATGGCTGTTGGTGTCCAGGCACTGGCTGTACGGTCCACAGGGCGATGGCTGGCAGGGGTTCTCCGGCCTCCGGCTGACCACCTCGATGAGGGAGCACGCGCGATGCGGATCTCCGGTATAGCCATCGAAACAGTTGCAATTAGGTCCGTGATTTAGGACACGGCACTCGGCATTGATGCCACAGGCGCCGGGACACGGGTCCTGGCACTTATTGTTAATGCAGGCACGCGACCGATCACAATCATCGTTCTGAACACACTCCGGCCGGCAGCCGCTGTACGGGTCGCCAAAGTACTCTGGCAGGCAGGCACAGGAGCCAGCTCCATTCCGTTCCCGACAGATGGCATTGGCGCCGCAGGGACTGGGATTGCACGGATTCCGGTGCTCTTCCGGGATTGCAACTAAAGGAGAAGGGGAAAAACGGATTTAAAGGTTAACATGGCATTAAAGAGAGCTCTTAGCATGCAGAAAATATATTACTTTGCTGTACAATCGCACAGCCGGAGAAGGGATCTCCGGTGTAACCAGGCACACATTCGCATGTCGGACGGTGCTTGATGACCGTGCACACGGAGTGCAGGCCACAGGCGCCAATGCATGGATTTGTGCAGCGCTGGTTCACGCAGGCCAGATTCGCCGGGCAGTCGGCACTACTGAGGCACTCGGGCCGGCAGTTGGGCGGACGGCCGAGATAGTCGGGCAGGCAGGAGCATGCAGGCGAACCGCGGACATCGATGCATTTCGAGTTGGGTCCGCACGGTGAGGGGATGCAGGGATTACCGGACTTTTCGGCGGGTGGGGGCTCCACTACAGCCATACATAGACATGCCAGATAGTAGGTACACATAGCACACACACAATTACACAACAATTTACATAGGTTCGTAGGAGATAGTAGAGTTGGAAAGTGGTGGTTTACAGAGAGTGTACATAAAATAAAATAAAACATAAATGGAAAGTAGAGAAATCAAACATTAAAAAGTATATATACATGCAGGTATCTGGGTAGGAGTGGGCAAGCCAAGTGGGTGTGATCTATGAACCTTTAAATCTAGGTTTCTCTGGGTTTTTAAAGGGAAACAAACTTTATCAACTGACTACGCCCTTTTAATCCATTTAGCTTTTACCCACTCCGCTCTCCTCCTCTCTCCTCCAAGGAAAGAGCTAATCATGCTTACACAATATCTTAGTGCATCGGTTGAAGGGATCTCCGGTAAAACCTGGGGCACAGGAGCATGCAGGGTAGTGGTTAATGACCTGGCAGCGGGCCTCAATGCCGCAAGTGCCCGGACACGGGTCCACGCACTTCTGATTCTGACAGTTGAGCGCTTGTGGGCAGTCCGAGCTAATGATGCACTCGGGCCGGCAGCTTGGAGCTGATCCCACAAAGCCTTGCTGGCAGGAGCACACGGCATGGCCGTTGATCTCACGGCACTGGCTGTAAGGGCCGCAGGGCGAGGGTCTACAGGGATGCTCATCCCTTTCAGCTGGAGGGGAATACGAGGTGTTGGATCAGTTGGATTTGTTGACCGGGGGGTTAGTGGTTAGGGAAACCTACGTGGTGGGGGCAACTGGGGTATTTCACGGCACGCACTCGACGGATTTCCAGTGTAGCCGGCCAGGCAAGAGCAGCTGGGCAGGTGATTGGACACACGACACTCGGCGTTCAGGCCACAAACACCCGGACAGGGGTCCACGCATTTCTGGTTGACGCACGACTTGTCGCGCGAACAGTCACTGTTCACCACGCACTCCGGGCGACAGCCGCTGTACGGATCACCGAAGTACTCAGGCAGACACGTACAGGAGCCGGCGCCGTTGCGCTCGCGGCACTCGGCGTTGGGGCCACAGGGCGAGGGTTGGCAGGGAGTCAGGCGCTCATCGGGCTCGGGCAGAACTGGTCATTAAGGCAGACAAATTAGGAATCATTCCTTGAGAAAATGTAACCTTTGCTTAATGCTTACGTTGCGGATTGCAGCCGGCGAAGGGATCACCAGTGTAACCATTGTCGCAGGAGCAGACGGGCGAATGATTCACCACACTGCAGTAGGCGTTGAAGCCACACGATCCCGGACAGGGATCCTGACAGCGCTCGTTAACACAGGCCAAGGTGGCCGGGCACTCCGTGTTAAGGGTGCACTCGGGGCGACAGTTCGGCGCCCTGCCTACGAAATTCGGCAAGCAGGAACACACGCCCGTCTCGCCCACAACACGACACTGGGAATTGCGACCGCAGGGACTCGGAACGCAAGGGTTCTCATTCGATTTGGGATGCTCGGGCTCCTCCTGCCAGGGGGCACAGCGTACAAACGGATCACCGCTGTAGCCGGCGGGGCACGAGCAGATGGGATTGTGGTTGGTCACCTTGCAGATGGCCTCGTGGCCACAGGTGCCGGGACATGGGTCTACACAACGTTGGTTCACGCACGCCCTGTCCTGAGAACACTCGGAGCTACCCGAGCACTCTGGTCGACAGGCGGGCGGTGTGCCAATATAATTGGTAACGCAAGAGCAGACCGCATGGCCGTTCACCTCACGGCACTGGCTATAGGGACCGCAGGGCGAGGGACGACATGCTTCCACGGGTGGGGCCACTAAAAGATGTGATCATTTGTTATCTTTCAAGTATTGATCTATACCAAAGAGTGGATCAACTTTTAAGGAGTCAAAGCGCTAAGATCCTCTCCTAAAAAATTCACCCACTCTAGACTAAACTATATCCTACATTTTGGTATTTCCCGACAGTACTGCGAGGGATTGCCCGTGTATCCCGACGGACAACTACAGCTGGGGGCATGGTTAATCACATGACACTCGGCGGATACGCCGCAGACGCCGGGGCAGGGATCGCGGCACTTGTTGTTCAGGCAGGCGCGGTTCTTCGAGCAGTCACTATTCAGGACGCACTCGGGGCGGCACTCGGTGTACGGGTCTCCATTATACTCCGGTAGGCACAAGCAGGAGCCTACGCCATTGCGCTCCTTGCACACAGCGTTGGCACCGCAGGGATTTGGGTTGCAGGGCTGTGCCACCTCTGGCGGGACAATAACTGGGGGAGGGATATAGGGGTACAACAGTTTAGTAACTGGCTGGAGTCCCAGACGTCTTTCAGAACCCTTACTCTTCGGACTACACTCTGAGAATGGATCCCCGGCATAACCTTCGAGGCAACGGCAAATGGGTCTGTGATTATTTACAAGGCAGGTGGTCTGGATGCCACAGGTACCGACACACGGATCCCGGCAGCGCAGATTAATGCAGGCCAAATTGCCCGGACACTCGGAGTCCGAGGTGCACTCCGGCCGGCAGTTTGGAGCCCTACCCACATAATGTTGCAAGCATGAGCAGACCGCCTGCTCATTGGCCGCCGACACCCGACACTGAGAATTGGGTCCGCAGGGCGTTGGCACGCACGGATCGACGCGATCGTGGACAATGGGTCGCTCTACATTCACCATTTACAACCGTCACACGACACCAATGGATAAACAGCATGCACCAAAATAAGCCATACAATATAGAGTACATATATAAAAGAGATAAACATAAAAGGTAGAGATATATAATATAGAGGATGCGATAATGGTCAAGCATGGTATGGAATGGATTTCGGATGATGAAATGGAATTGGCGAGAGGTTGCTCTTAAATACCCCTGCACGGATGGTCTTTCAAGCTGATTGGTAAAAGGACAACTCAGATCTGGGATTAGGATAGAGGTAAATGGAAGTCCCAGAAAGACTAAGCTGGTAATAAGGATAAGGGATTTAAACCTTCGACAAAATCCTTGGAAAGTTATCCTTGCAGGGAAATTTAATTCTCCGACTCCTGCCGAAGCTAAGCTTTTACTTCGACACTCTCTGTCGATGCTTACTCTCTTGCGGGAAGCAGCGCACGAACGGGTCACCGCTGTAGCCGGGAGTGCAGGAGCAAATGGGATTATGGTTGACTACGCGGCACAGGGCATTGTTGCCGCAGGTGCCCGGGCAGGGATCCTTGCAGCGTTCGTTGATACACGACTTGTCCTGTGCGCACTCCGAGCTGCTCATGCACTCGGGCCGGCAGTTGGGCGGAGAACCAATGTAGTTGGGCACACAGGAGCAGACTGCATGACCGTTGACCGGACGACAGTTGCTGTAGAGGCCACAGGGCGATGGTTGGCAAGGGTTTTCGGGCTCTATGGGGTCGGGATCTACATAAAGTCGGCTATTAATTGGGTTTCTAAGTAGGGGCCTAACTGGCAGTGATTTCTGCGAGCCTAGGTAGGCTTTTAAGCGAAGAATGTCTTTGAAATTTGTTGAGATATACGGATATCACCCGGAAGGGTACTAGGCACTACCTAGGCAGCATCCATCACAGCTAACTCAGTTCTAACGCGATCTTACAGCGCGGTGTCTCGGGCACCAAGTGGCAACCGACGATGGGGTTACCCGTGTAACCAGGCAGACATTCGCAATTCGGAGCATGATTAAATACGGCGCACTGGGCGCTGTAACCGCACATTCCTGGACACGGATCCACGCACTTCTGGTTGACGCAAGCTTGCGACCTGGGACAGTCCGAGTTGATGACGCACTGGGGTCGACACTCGACATAAGGATCACCAAAGTACTCGGGCACACACTTGCAGGCGGCGGCCTGATTTCGCTCCTCGCACAAGGCATTCAAGCCGCAAGGACTGGGACGACATGGTTGGATCACCTCAATGGGGGCTGTGGGGGATCGAGGCAAACTTGGGAGTTGAGTATCTAACCAAAAATCATTTCCTAGAAAAAACCTACTCTCAATGATCTTGTAGCAACCGGAGAAGGGATCTCCGGAGTAGCCAGGCTCGCACATGCAAACCGGAGCATGGAGACTGACATGGCAGAGGGCGTTGTTGCCACACGATCCTATGCAGGGATCGGCGCAACGCGCATTCACACAGGCCATCCTAGCCGGACACTCTGAATTGATGCTGCACTCTGGTCGGCAGCCAGGCGGACGTCCTATGTAATTGGTCACGCAGGAGCAGACCGCTCCGCTGCTGGAAACCTGACACTGCGAGTTGGGCCCACAAGGCGACGGCACACAGGGATTTGGAGGTGCAATGGGATCGGGTATGGGCGTTGGTTCTACAAAAGTTTGCGATACTTTAAGTTGGTGACTATTCAAGGGGACTACCTAGGGGTGGGGGAAACCTACTTCTTTCAGGCACGCACTGATGGAATGGATCCCCGGTATACCCATCGTAGCAGCTACAGATGGGCGAGTGATTGGTGCACCGACAGCGGGCATTGTAGCCACATGTCCCGGGACAGGGATCTTTACAGCGTTGATTAATACAGGCCCTATCCGAGGGACACTCGGCACTGGTCGTGCACTCAGGCTTGCAGTTGGGCGGAGCGCCCATGTAGTCTGGCAAGCAGGCGCACACTGGCCGGTCCCCAGCCACATGGCAAGTGCTGAACAGGCCACAAGGCGAGGGTCTACACGGGTCAGGGGGCAAGGGTAAATACATATCTAGGAGGGGGTAAAGCGCAGAGCAATTAGAAAGAAACTTTAAGGTAAGAGAGGGATTGATTTTGAATAAAGGATATAATTCCTTCTTCCTAAAAATCAATCCCCCGTTGGGACTTCGAGTCATACTTGAGGGTCTCTCGACGCAGGCGCGTAGAGGATTGCCGGTGAAGCCTGGCTCACAACTGCACACGGCCTGGTGATGGGCCACCCGACAGATTGCATTGAATCCGCAGGCATTGGCGCAGGGATCCCGGCACTTCATATTTATGCAAGCCCTACTACCAGGACAGTCGCTATTCTGGACACACTCCGGACGGCAGTTGATGTAGGGATCTCCGAAATAGTTCTGGACGCAGCTGCAGGAGCCGGCTCCATTACGCACGCGACAAATGGCATTAGCACCACATGGCGATGGATAGCATGGGTCGGAGGGTGGATCTGGTACCACGACTGTCATATGGTCATGAAATAAGCAAGCAGGATGCAGACAGAGAATACAGAGCAATGTACAGACACGACAACTTACAAGCTACATAATAATAATAATAGTAATATATATAAGATACGTAGATAGATATATGTATATGCATATAAATATATAGATGAGAGGCTACAATAATATGTACATAATACAAGGAACATGCAAAGGATGTATACCACAAGCCCAGTACTTCCAGAAACACCACTGAAAGGAACATTTAACATTAAGGGCGCGTCTCGAGCACACAGCATCCGTGCTCCTGGAAAGGATAGCAAATAATCAAAAAGGGTGTACTCACTCTCTCGCATTCGGCAGGCGGTGTACGGATCACCCTCAAAACTTTCGATGCAACTACACGTCGGCTGATGGTTCTGCGTCGAGCACTGGGCATTGAAGCCACAAATGCCGATGCAGGGGTCCTCGCAACGCTGACGGATACAGGCACGATTAGAAGGGCAATCCTGGTTTATAACACACTCTGGCCGACAGTTGGGCGGCGCCCCGAACATGCCAGCGGCACATGTGCACTCGGCTCGGTTGTTTACATTGCGACAGTTGGCATTGGGTCCGCAGGGGCTGGGCAAGCAGGGATCCACGTTACGTGTGGGTTCTGGTGCTGCAATTAGGAGCAAGATCGTGAGGAAGAGCTCCTACAACCCCTATAAGGATACACTTACGTTTGGGTACACACTGTTCGAACGGATCTCCCACATAGTCGACTGGACAGGAGCAGATTGGATTGTGGTTATTCACCTGGCACTTGGCATTGAAGCCGCAGGTCTCGGCACACGGATCAGTACACTTCTGGTTAATGCAGGCCAGATGCTGCGCGCACTCCGAGCTGACCACGCACTCGGGCCGGCACTGAGGTGGAGCACCGAAGTAACCCACCTGGCAACTGCACGTGGGATGTCCCTCCACCGTGCGACAGATGCTGTTCGGACCGCACGGATTAGGTTCACAGACACTCACGGGTCCCACAATCGGCACACGCTTGCAACCCTCGAAGGGATCGCCTTCAAAGCCGCGGGAACAGCTGCAGCTCGGCAAGTGATTGACCACCGCGCACTCGGCATTGGCTCCACAGGCCGCCGTGCAGGGATTGCGACAGTGCTGCTTGATGCAGGCCAGTGACGAGGGACACTCGGAGTTGTAGATACATTCGGGACGACAGCCGGTGCTGTACGGATCGCCAGAGTAGGGCTCGATGCAGGTGCAGCGAGCGGCATTGTTGTACGGCGAACACACAGCGTTCTCGGCACACGGATTGGGGTAGCAGGGACCGAAGTCATCGCCGGGCTTCTCCACACTGGTCTTGGAGCAGCTGATGAAGGCATCGCCCTCGTATCCCTGATCGCAGCTACAGTGGGCGGAGTGGGCGATGACAGTACAACGGGCATTGTGTCCACAAACATTGGCGCACGGATTCTGGCACTTCTCCTGGATGCACGCCTTGTCTGCCGGGCACTCGCTGCTCAGCGTGCACTCCGGCCGGCAATATGGTGGGCTGCCAATGTAGTTGGCCACACAGGAGCACACTGGTCGATTTTGCTTGATCTGGCATATGGAGTTGGGTCCGCAGGGGGATGGCACGCAAGGATTCTTTGGCGCGTCGACTTCGCGTCCGGGGTTCTGGATGGGCGAGCAGGCGACAAACGGATCGCCCTCGAAGTTAGGCTCACATGAGCAGATCGGATTGTGGTTGAGCACTTCGCAACGGGCGCCGCCGCCGCAAATGCCAGGGCAGGGATCGGCGCATCGCTGATTCAAACAGGCCTGATTCGGAGCACACTCCGAGCTCACCACGCACTCTGGCTGACAGACGGGCGGAGCACCCTTGAAGTTCGGCAGGCAGGAGCAGGCAGCATAGCCATCGGGAGTGGCCAGACAACGTGAGTTGGGCCCGCAAGGCGATGGTTCGCAGGGCAGAGGCCGAACTGGAGGCGTGACCGGTGGCAGGTAGTAGGGATTGCAGGCAATGGAGGCGTCTCCACTGTATCCCTCCGGACAGATGCAGACCGGCGCATGGTTAACAACTCGACAGACGGCATTGATGCCACAGACGCCGGAACAGGCCTCTACACACTTTGAGTTCAGGCAGGCCTTATCCGCCGGACAGTCGCTGTTAAGGACACACTCCGGCCGGCAGCCGATGTGCGGATCCCCGAAGTAACCCTTCCGGCAAACGCAGGCCAGTCCGCTGTGTTGGCGCTTGCACTCCGCATTGGCGCCGCACTGAAGTTTGGCGCAACTGGGCTGTGGCGTTGGTACAATCACCGACTGCGCGGTACACTGTTCGTAGGGGTTCCCAATGAGTCCCGAGGGACATGCACAAACCGGGTTGTGTTCGTACACATTGCAGATGGCGTTGCGTCCACACGATCCCGGGCAGGGATCCAAGCAGCGCTGGCCCAAGCAGGCGCGGTCAAACGGACAATCCGAATTTGCCACGCACTCGGGGCGGCAGCGTGGGTTCTGCTGGGCGTTGGGTCCGAAACAGGGATCACAGAGAGCAACTCCATCGCCGTAAACGGAGCAAACGTCATGGGGTCCACAGGGCGATGAGGCACACGGATCGCGCGAAACGTTCTTCAGTATTCCAATGGGCACGCACTGCAGGAACGCGTCGCCAGCGAATCCGTCGAGGCAAAGGCAGACTGGCGTGTGTTGGCGCACATTGCAAATGGCATTGATACCGCAAATGGCACCGGCGCAAGGATCCACACACTTGTGATTGATGCACGACAAGGTCTCACCGCAATCAGAGTTAATGTCGCACTCTGGCTGGCAGCCGGACTGAGGATCGCCCAGATATCCGGGCACGCAGGAGCACACAGCACGGTTATTCAGCAGCTTGCACTCGCTATTCCGTCCGCACGGACTGGGCACACAGGGATTCGTTTTGGGATGATCCAGCGCATAGCAGCGCACTCCCGGGTTTCCGGTCAATCCCGAAATGCATGAGCAAACGGGGTGGTGCTCCTCCACACGGCAGCTGGCTCCCTGGCCACAGGCACCCGGACACGGGTCGTAACATCGGAAGCCCATGCAAGCCTTGCTGTTTGGACAATCGGCATCCACCTGGCACTCGTAGCCATGGCAGCCAATCAAAGAGGTCGGGTCACCAGACAAGCCATCGGGACACACGCATGCAGTTTGTCCATCGCCGGCCACCACACAGTTGGCGTTGGGTCCGCATGGATTGGGATCGCACACGGTGCGACTGGGCTCACGGCAGCCTTGGTAGGCATCCCCTACATATCCGGAGCGGCAGTAGCATTCCTCGCGATTCCCGGCAACGTAGCAGTCAGCATTCTGGCCACAGGGACCGGGCTGGCACAGTTCAATGGTAACGGCCGGCTTGTCGCACAGCCTGAAGGGATTGCCAATCTTGTTGTCCGGACAGTAGCAGACGGGCTGGCGCGACGAGTCACATATGGCACCGGTACCGCAGGGATTGGGATCGCACGGGTTAATGGGTTCCACACAGCCACGAATGGTGTTTGGGCTCTCCACATATCCTGGCAGGCAGGTGCACTTTGAGAAACCATTGCTAAGCACCGAGCACTGTGTGTTGGGGCCGCAAGGCGAGGGATCACAAGGATTCGAGGGCAGCTCACAGGGAATAGAAGGCGGTTGTCCCTCGTACTCCGGCAGGCAGAAGCAAATGGGTTTGCCCTCCACACGACGGCAACCCGAATTGGGTCCACAGGGGTTCGGGGTGCACTCGTCTCCTTCCGGAACTGGATTAAGGTTATTAGGGTTGAGAGAAAAGTTAAAAGATACACTTCTAAACAATACTCACTGCAATTTTTGAAAGGATTTCCCGTTAGACCCTTGGGGCAATAGCAAATGGGATTGCCATTGTCCAGCTCGCACAAGGCATTCAGGCCACATGGATTCGGCTCGCACGGGTTCTGGGGCGGGCTGCAGCCCACCAGAGGGTTTCCATTGTAGCCGGGCGGGCACTTGCAAACTCCACGATGGTTGATCACATCACACAGGGCCGAGGCTCCGCACTGGCACGGCGACGAGCACTTGCCATTGAGGCAGGCCTGACTTGAGTCGCACTCGGAATCGGAACGGCAACCCTGGCTGGGCAGACACTGAACGTAGGCATTCCCCAGGAATCCGGGCAGGCAGCGGCAATCGGTGCCATGATTTACGGGTATACACTCGGCATTCTCGCCGCACGAATCCTCTTGGCAGGGGTTGATGCAGCGCCGGTTGAGGCGATCGCACAGCTTCGTTGGCGGACAGTCCTCGTTGTATTGGCAGACATGGGAGCGTGCTATGGTTTTGGTTAGGGTTACGGTGCGATTCGATTGGATCGGTGTGGTGTATTTATAGAATGTTGGTTTGGAGTTGGTTTTTCGAGTTGGTAGGACGGTACAAGTTTTATACATGTGTTTGTTGCGTGGTGTACGGGAATTTGTACAGTGTATGAAAGAAAGATTTTTGTTGGTGAGACATTAGCAGAGGATTTTTTGGACAACAGAGGTGCCATTGCGTTGATTTTGGGTGTATACTAACCTGGCTGACAGCCCACAAATCCATTGCCCTGGAAACCATCCGCACAGCTGCAATCGGCGGCATGATTGGTGTTGATGCAAACCGCATTCGTGGCACAAGGATCATGAACGTCGCAAGGATGCTGACAGCGCTGATTAATGCAAGCCTCGGTAACGCCACAGTCTGAATTATCAGTGCATTCGACTGGAAAATGTTTGGTTTTTATTATTTATTACGAGTATTTTACACCTTGTTAAAGAATTGGTAGTTGAGAAGCCCATGGATTGAATGAAGTTGTTGGTGGGATTGATTAATTGATTAGTTCCTTACTTGAGGTTTGAGTGGGCACACACTTGACCATCGGATTGCCCTCATGGCCCTGCGGGCAGGTGCAAATTGGTCGATGACTCTTAGCCGAGCACTTGGCACTCGCCGCACAGATCTTGGCAAACTCGCACGGATCCTGGCACAGGCCCATGTAACAGGCCTCGCTCTCAATGCAGTCGTTGTTAGATTGACAGGGTTCGGGTGTTTTCGGTGAACCCGGCGGTTCTACTTGTTAGAAAGGATTTTTAGTGAGTTAAAAAGTTAATTCGTAGATGGCGATTTGATAATTAGATAAAATAATAATAATATGTACAGGGGCTATGCTAATTATGTACAATTTTTTTTACAACAACGTTAGTTGGTAAATGCCAGAAAACATAAGGCCCTTTACATAAGAGTTTTTCTACAAATTAAACGATATTAGTGCCACTTTGGGATAAGAGTTATGAGCAAAGACAGTATAATAATAAGATGCCTAACGATACATTTGCAGTACGTGTGTAAGCAAATTCTCTCACCCAGAGAGTGTAATAAACTAATATGGCGTTACGCATCTATTAATTATATAGTCTTTCTTATGACCCATATTCCAATCATTAAGAGATAGCCAGGATAAATTCCTTTTTCGTAGCTTGACATTTCATCGGTTAATTTTCCTATTATTTAATCTTCTTTGAGCCATAGCAAGGATTATCTCCAAAGTGGCGTGCATTTCACATATAATTGTTTGCAGTTAATATACCTTTCTTACGGCAATTGCCCAGTTTACAGTGCTCGTTGGGAGCACAGTTAGTATCTACTGTACATGGGTTAATTAATGAGATTTCAGTTGTGGTATTGCCCAGTGGTGCAATCATGGTGTCGTAGACCTCAGTGGTAGTCCCCTCCGTGGTGGACAGCTCTAGTGGCCTTCCCGTTGTGTAATCTTCGTTGGAGGTATCCAGTCGCGTGGTCTTTTTGGGCTGGGATGTGGTACGGCCTTGATTGCCACTACTTATATCTTCGCCACGCAACGTAGTCGTTGGAATCGTGGGCCTCGGTGTCGGAGTATCGGTTATATTGTTTTCCCCATCGCGATAGCGCCTTGTGGCATCGGTATGGGAAGTGGTGCTTTCAGTGTCTGGTATCTTACTGTGGTTCCTACTGGTCTGGTTAGTAGCGCTTGTGATTGTGCTCGATTCAGTGCTAGTGGAAGAAGTGGTAGTAGTGGTTGTGGTGGTGGTGGTGGTGGTTGTTGTGGTGGTGTTGGCCCTTGCAGTAGTGGGAGTCTTTTTGACGCCTATGTTTGGGTTAGCTGTTGTTCTTGGTTTCGTTGGTATCTTGGTAGATGTGGAGTTCTTGGTAGTAATAGTTGTTATTGTTACATTAGCTAAGAAGAGAGATGTATTTACACGGGTAACGGGAGGTTAATTTTTATATTAGAATATGTACACATTGTATTTACACCTATTATTAGGTTTTAAGTTTTTGAGCTTTGCTTAAGACGAATAAAAAGAAAGATTCTCGTTGAACTTACCCTTAATACAAGCACCGGTTGTTGGATCGCAATTGGCACCTGGTGGACAGTGCTCGCAGCCAGGAGTACGACCTGTTCCAGAGCACGATGGCTGATGGTTCAGGACACGGCAATCCTCATTGCGGCCGCAGGGATTGTCGTAGGTGCAGGGATCCACGCAAAGTGCATTAATGCACGCCTGCTGTGAGGGGCACTCGTCACTTGATGCGCAACCTATTTCTGTTCGGGCAATATTCGGGCATTAGTTGGGGAATTTCGAGAAGTTTTATCGTAACGCACGAGTGCGTAAATTTAACGTCGTTATAATTAAAGTCATTCCTCTTTTTTAGGTCAAGAATCCTGTTCGGTAGGTTGTTTTCTCTTTTATTAATTTTCAATGCAGTTAGTAGAATATTTTATCCTTATTCTAACTCTTCAATTAGGTTCAAGCATATTAAAAACTATGTAGCGGGCTTTAGCGTTAGTTAAATATCTATTTTAGTTTAAGCAGTTGCTTTCAAAAAACAACATATACACATGCAAAAGCGTTAAGTTAGTTGCATATTTCTATGGTACATATCTATGTGTAGACTTTGTTATGATTAGTAATCCAAATACCACATGCAAAATTTTTCGTTACTAACTACGGACTAATACACTTACGGTATACGATAAAGTTTAACGACAACGAAATCTAGGTACTAGATACAACAATATCAACACAGATTAGAACACAATTGAAGGGTGTAGCCGCCGAGGTAACATGCGAGTTGGGGTCTTTCCAAAACATAACGAAGAACGAATAACGAGAAACATTCAGAATGGTGGGGGCAATGGCACAGGATTTGATGATGTTTGCAGCAGGCATTCTCAGGCAGACAACAAGCAGGCAACTAACATGAACGAGCAACATTGCAACACAAATTGACATGCAGAGGATTGCGCTAGAGAGTGAACTTCCAAGAATCGACAGTCGATCAAAAGCTTCATTGGTGGACACACAGAGTTCAAACTATCTCAGGTGCTGCTCGTGGTAAGACATCGGTGGGTGAAGGTGCAAGGAGTTCAACAAAACAAAACTGAAGAAGCAGTATATAGAGAGAGGGGAGAGGCGAATTAATTTTGAAAAGTAGAGCACAAAAAACACACGGGACTTTTGCGAGGAAATAAAAAGAACGAATGGTTGCATGCATTGTGTCCCCACGATTCGGATGGCAGGTCCTACACATATATGCCACAAAAGGAAGATAATGGCTGAAAATCCAAGAGAAGAGAAAAAGAAATGACATCCAACTGAAGTAGGCTACTACGATTTGCCAGTTATGTGATTGGCGTTGAATGTAGTCGACGATGCCACGATGCCAAGAGTTTACCGCAACCCTGTGGTTCCTTGCAATTCATTCAATATGATTCAATAAAGACTTACAACTTATTTACACAACTTTAGTTACCTGCTTTCATAGAACAATCGGGTCTATTTACATCATCGGAGGTACCACAGAAGCACTTTGTGGTGTGGTTTAATGTACGACAAATTGTCAAATTGCGCACAGTGCAGAGATTCTCGAAATAGTCACAAGGCGCTATGCACAGCCCCCCTAAGCATGTCTCATTGTCAAGGCAGTCATGTTCGTTCGTGCAGGTCATTGTTCGATCAGTCGTTGTAGTATCTGTCATAGGTAAGTCTGTTACATTTGGAGTTCCAACCGAAACTGAATTAAGCCCCGACATAGGAGTAGACGCTATAATTATCGGAAAAGTTGCCATATCCTCCGGAAGCTGTGTCGTTCTCTCAGGCATTTGCCCCCGAGTAGTGCCTCTCGATATATACACAGGTATTTCAGTTGTGACAGTAATTCTGTCTTCATTTGGAGGATCTGTCTGTTTTTTATTCATTCGTCCAGAGGTAGATCCGATCGGAATATTAACGGAGCTTGCGGTTGTCCCCTGTGTGAGGACTTCCGTTACTGACTCCGTAATTGACGGAGTAGTAGCCTCAAGCCGTCTAGTTGGTACTTCTGTGGTAAATAAGGTCGTTTCTTCAGTTATTCTTTCGGGTGTAGTACCCTCAGAGTAGGATGTGACTGTTGAGTCAGAAGGAGGAGTTTGTCTACCAACA
>JAEIIG010037613.1:0-10868 GCA_018904695.1 Drosophila parvula | reverse complement strand
GAGCTTATGTAGATGGTGCTGCCACAGGTTCTTATCCCCAATAAACTAAAGTGCAACGAAAGTTTAAATTAACATTTTCAGCGTGCATACTTAACTTGCTTAGCACACGGTCCGAGCCATAAAAATGGCCAGAGACAAAGAACTTGGTAGCAAGGATCTGACTGGCCTCAATGCGTACGCATAAAAGTTTTTTTTTTCGGCGAAAAGTATCAGACTTCCAGGCTCGACGGTCTCTGATAACAAGAATTCATGCACTTAGACAAAATTAGATGGGAAGCATACTAAAATTCATTTAAAATACTACAATTCTATGTGTCTTACTATATACTTGTATTATATATTCTTCTTAAATTCAAATTAATGTTAGCCTCATTTAAAACTTTATTTTAATCTTTCAGGTCATCAGGTAAACATTAATTCTCAATTAAAATTCCATATTTGTATCAGTGTAGAGGAAGGTGCAGATAAAATGAAGCCTGGAAGAGAAACTGAAAAAAGTGTCAGCGGGCTGGCAAACTACAAGTTTGAGCACAAAGAGTAGTAGGCGAAGAAAACGAAGTTTTTCTGCGGAAAAGTGGCAAAAATGGGGAGAGGGGGGCACTATAAAGTTGCCTCTAGCCCGGGGACCAATGGTTGTTGGCCAACTGGCGACACTCTCCAGCAGCATGCAAAGCGAGGCCCGGGCGAAGTTGGCAAACAACATTAGTTGATGGCCCAAATGGGCCAACATGGCGCTCGTGGCAGTCAATAATAAGCAGGCGACATGTTGGCCAGAGCACACTTTCGGCCATCTCCAGCGCGTAAGGGAGCCGGCCTTCAGCTGGCATGGCAATGGAGATGAAGATGAAGTCTTCTCAACAAGTTTAAAGTTCCCTGTCGAATTTCTCGTTTCCATCTCCTTTTTTTTGTCGCCCCCAAAAGAAAGGTACAAAGTTGCAACTGGCTAACAATTTATGTAGATTCGTGCAACATTTAAGTCAGAGAACGAGCAGAAGGCTGCAGAAGTTCAATCCATTGCAAACAGCATTATAAATAATTCGATCGGGGCCAAGTTATACCTGAGATATTTCAGCATACCTATGCATACCTTAATTCCTCAATCAACGTCACTGTCCTGGCCAATTACAAGGGTCAAGCCCTGGCCCACAGTTGAGCTGATAAAAATGCACGTAATTAATGAGTGACACTGATGAGCTGGCCGTCCAACTTCGGCCGGACCGAAGCTCTTTCATATTTAACCCATTTAACTCCTAATTAATACACTTCACACAAATTCATTTTAATTACACAAAATAAAGCAAATATTTATGTAAATGCCGGCTGTCACTCACTCGAGCACACATGCATATATTTCCCATGTTAATTACGCATCTGTTCACCGAAAAGTCGCCGTTGTGCGGGAGTTAAGTGGAAAAACCAGCTCCGACGGTTTGGTTTGGTTTGGCTGTCAGCAGCATTTGGCAAGCGGTAAAATTACACAACAGAAATAACAAAAAATACAAAATAAATAAGGCAGTAACCAGCCCACACAGCATTGGCATCGTCAAAATGAAATAAAATTTATTTGCGGAAATAAAAAGGATTGCAGGCTCTCCGTCAAGGCCGTTAAAGCTCACGAAATACAGTAAATACAGCTTATAAGGGTAAATTTGAAGCGTGTTTTAAAGGATTTATGGATTGACTGTGGTCTTAATATATATTCATTTCGATTTTTATGAGAAAACAGTTTGAGGGTAAATAATTATAACGATTAGGAGACGAATAATATTAAATGTATGCAACTTAGATACTTTATAATGATAAAATTAAATTTATAACTTTTCAGGTATGATATATTTTTAAGTATATATTATTTCCCTTAAAATTAACCTACAGATTCTTAATGAAGATAATACCAGCCGTGAATCTATTGCTCAATTAACCATGGATTCAGATGCTGTAATTTGTTTACTACATAGCTGGTTTCATAGCCAGCTGTTCGAAGGATTTACCTCGGTGGAAAAGCGTGGAAACTCCCGGCTAACACACACACACAACACACCCCCGTACAGACACACACTCACACACACATGCACGCTGGATAGACGCATTTCGTTTGTAATTAGTGTCGCAGCGGCTGTTTCGCTTTTGTTGCCGCTGCCGCGTGTAAATTCAGAACATTAATTTTCTTAATTAGGAGTATGCGAGTGTCCTTAATTGCTAACAAGGCGTCTCGCATATGCGACCATGTGTTTTGGCTGGCAAATAGAGATCCATTCGCCATGGAGAGCCCAATGCAGATGCTTATTAAATTAAATATGTATCTCTGAGGCACTCGGCCTTATTACCATATAATTGAGTCGAAGAAACGAATAAGTCAGTCGGTGCTGTAGTAAATCCAACGCAATATATTCGCCTTAAAGTGAATATGGAATAAATCGGTGGGAAGAGAGTAGGGACAGAACGATAAAGTAGCTGGAACTTAAGCCCACATGCTGGCCGGCGGCGAGTGTTGCTCCATTATTTCATGATTTCTTTGCCATTTATCACCTGCAGGCACTGACCGCAATCGTTGGGCGAAATTACAAATAAAATGAATTGCGACCGGCACCAGAATGGATGAAAATGGCCTGCGGAGAGCGACGATGGGGCGGAATTTCTCCGCAAAACAAAAGGGCTCTCACCTGGACAATTTGTCAAATCGCCACCGCAATTGCTCTTGCCGAGCTCTTCGATTTCCGGTCTCGGTTTCGGTCTCGGGGCATTAAGGAAATCGGACTCACTCACCGCTGCCATTGTGGCTGGAAATTAATTGAAAAACTTTGCTCAATACACGCGGTTAGCTAATCGTCAAATACTTGAAATAATTGACCGAATTAAAATCCAACCGACGGCTTCTCCACTCCATTTTCACCAATTTAAGCCAAGTGTGCCATATGGTGGGGGAATGAGAAATTGTTGCTCAAACTTCGAAGCAGACAAATCACCACAAAGGATCCTGGTTAGTTTCTATTAGTTATGTAAATATTTGTTCCCTTAGTAAACATTTGAAAGCTGGTTACGGCAGCTACTCTTTTGCTCAGTTTTTAAGTACTTATTACACAGAGAAATTCCTCAAGAGGAAAGAAAACTCTAGAGGAATTTACTGAATAAATGTAAAAAAAAGCATTATCCTTTTAAAAGGCACTTTTTTTCATTTAATGTATTGATTATAATTCTTAATGTTATTATTTTTAGCTATATTATAAAGATGTCTAAAGTTTGTGGTAGGTTTTATCCATATATAATATTAACAATAGAGCAATATGATTAATTTTGACAAGTTTTTAAACAGAAAAGTCGTTTATCGGTTAAACTGTAATGCTATTTTCATTTTTACGAGTAAGTAGTTATATTACAACTCTAAAAGTTACATTTAAGTCCGGTCTATGTCAAGATTTCTTTATATTTTCCTAAGTGCAAAATATAACCTGTTTGTTAACAAAAGAAAAACTGAAATTCTTTCGTTTATTCAAGCATATGCCGAGGAGACCTCTCCTTAGCTGGTTGCTATCACTGAATGCTAGTAATGGCTTACTACTGGCCCACATGCAATTCAAATTCCAAGTTTATGGGTCACAATGCCGGACTTTCTTCAGAATATGAGAGAAATCTGTAAATTGTCATTCCGAAAACAATTCCCTTGGCTTCCTCCTGTCGATTCTCTGCTGCATTCTGCTTTCTCTCCCTGGGAGGCCCAAAATTGTACATTTTCATATGGCATGTTCCCAGGCCCCGGAATTCATATTTCTGGGCATATGCATATATGCACATGCCGAGGCAATTGTTTTTGTTCCACACATATTCCGTACTGCCCTCTAACTTAACACGATTTTGCACTTGTCCTGCAGGAGTCCTGCACAAAACTAAAAAAAATAGAAATAGTTGAAAAAAAACTATACGTATTGCATATCAAGTGAGCTCTTCGAGAGAGAGGGAAACTGGGACAAGTGAACAACTATGTAAATGGCTTTTCATTTGGGCCATGTGACAGGCCAACTGCAGTCGCACTTATTTTGGCACATTGCACTGGAAATATTTTGCAATATTTAGCCATTGATTTGAGCCAACGCTGTGCAATTTCCCTTTAAATCGATTTCGGGGCGAAACAATTTAAATTTGAAATTTGAAAAACATGAGAGAGCGAACGAGGTAAATAAAATCACCCGTTGTCAGTTGAAGTGCTACATTTTCGACGCTGACAGGCCAATCAAATTGGCATGAAATGGCCAAGACCGACAACCCAGCGACGCGTCGACCGAAATCCGAAAATCCGAAATACGGATCTAATTGAAATTCATGCGAGAGTGTTTGGCTTAATTTTAAATCAAATTGCGAAATGCCAAACAAATTAATCGCCGTCAATGTATTTAAGTCGAAACTGATTTGGCGGGCACCGTGCAAACAAAAGCGGAACTCATTACAATTTTTAATTAATTTTGACAATAAATTTCATTGGCCAGGAAAGCGTTTATCCCGAATCCCGGCTGACAGTTTGATTGAAACCAAGGGCAAGGGTATGGGATTGATTTTCGGTCGTTGGCCGGCCGGCCACCTTTTCCTTTGATTTCCCCAGAAATGTAAAACAATGTCAAAAGTTGTTAATGCCCGGCAATCAAAATCAAAGCCCCCGGCCCAGTAGTGCACCTTTGTTTTCAATTTGCGGAAGGTAAAAATGGAATTTGCATACACAGCGACTACTCTCGACTACGCGTGTCCACAAATTAAATTCAATATTGGCGCTTCTGGGGAAGAAGGGAGGACCCAGCCTGGACGTTTGGCTGTGGAGGAACGAGATGATGACCACGGCGACTTGGCTGGTCGCCCTCGCCCTCCCTCCCGTCCATCAATCAATCAAAGCACAAAGGTTACCTGAGGGAGAAATTTGCATGGGTTCACGCAGCGATGCCGGCGACGTCCCAAACAATTTGTGCTGCTTGCCTTTTTTTTCTTCTTTTTTTTTTTTGTCTTTCCCATCTCGTCCATTCCCCCCGGGTGGTTTTCTTACGGCGGACTGCCAGGAGTACGAATATCCCCGGATAGTCCTGGATGAAAAGGAGTGGTTTGAATGGTCCTGGGGCCGGGGTCCAACTTAACCGCAGACGTATGGTCAAAAAGCTCCGGAGAATTGGCTCATGTTTTTTGCAAAAAGCATTTTCCTTGCCTGCAAACTTTCAGCATACCTTGTAAGCAATAAGAGGTATCAAGAGCATGTTCGATGGGAATCTTCTAACAGGATAATTCCAATATGAGAAGGATGTTATTAAAATAGATGAACGATATTAATGAAAAGGATAAAATATAATTGTTAATGCAATTTTTAAACCCTTTTCACTTATTTAACATTATGTGCCTTCCTGTTTAAGGAGTATCCCATCAGCCCATTCTGATAATAAAGGTTACCAATTGCTTTGCATGTCCATTGCTGATTTCTTTTTGAGTTTTGCTTTATGCCGGCCCAGGCCTGAAGTGGCCAGAAAGAGAGCAGAGGAATGCCAGGAGAAGAAAACAGCCCGGGGGAAAAAAATAGAGCTCGATGGCCGGGGCACCGTGTGGTAAATGGTTAAGGGCATGTCATGGCAATTTGCATTTTCAGCTTGACAAAGGATGTGCATGACTATTTCCTCGTCCCCATACCAAGCACCCATCTCTCCTATTCAATTTTTGGCCGGGCAGCAGCTGCTGTTAATATGCAAACTGGGATTTCTTTTGTGGCTTTGATTTCGGTCCACGACCACGGGCCGCCGGGCTTCATATTCAATATCATGTTCAATAATTTAGCTGCGTCCTGCGCCCCCAGGAGCCGGTGCGAAGGGGCGTGGCCGGCAATATATGTACATACATAAGCAGATGGGCATTATTGGAGGCCCTGCCAGCGTTGATTGCCAGTGCTGAGCGTTTAATAGACTTTCAAATATTGCCACTTTGGCTGCGATAGGAAGCGACTGATGATGGGGCGGTCGGGGATATGGTCCAATAAGATAATTAATGTCCTGGGAGTAGGCCAAAGCCGCTCCCCTCCCTCCACGCCCCCACGAGCGGCGCAAACAATGCGCTCAAGGCGCCGGCAAGGACGAGCTGAGAGCTGGACCAACTCGCTGATTGCCTGCGTTAATGTTAATTGCCCTTGATGAGTTTTATGCGCTGCGCTAATGAACAAATGACTGCACATCGCCAATATGTGCGAGTGGGTCTATGTGTGTGTACAACCAATAAGCCCGGCATATCCTTGCTCACAAACTATAGACACACACACACACACACGCTGGCAGGAGGGCATCCTGTGGTGTATTATCATGGCATTGTTAGCCGCCGGTCAGGCAACATTTAATTGCTACCCAGGGTCCTTGAATTCGGAGGGTTGTGCTGTCGATGGGTTCTACCTATGAGGGAAAGTGCCTAATTGAATATTTAGCAAAGCAAATTAAAGTCACTTCTGGTTGGGTTTCAATGGGTAAAGAAAGAAGAGTCTATCTTTGAGGCTGACAGTAGGATTAATAGGATTTACTTTGGTTTCCTTGAATTTGTTGTATAAATTGATACGTCAAGTCCTTTCACTTGAAATTGCATGTGCGAGACTGTTATATCGAACCCAGCCTTTTATATATCCAAGTACTAGTGTTTATCAGAACATTAAAACAAAGAATGCTCTTTAGAAATTAGAAAGAGTACGTTGGCAGGAAATAACACAGGCCTCGCTTAGTGCACTTTCTTGCTAAATTGAATTTAATATTCATGCAATTCAAAATGCCTTGAGCTGTTTCCTTTTGAAAAACTTTCCATTAGCAGGCAGGACTTCCGCTGGCGAACACTTAACGTCGAAATCGCTATTATGTTTGACAAGACAGCCGGCACTCCTGCAGGACTTACAGATGATGTCCTAGCCGTGGAATCCAAGAATTTGCATACAAGAGAAACTAAAGGAATCTGAGATGAAGACAAAAACCACCGCTGATGGCTGTCAAAAATAAAGAGGCAACGTTTGCTAAATTAAGCCGGAAACCAAATTCCAGCGCTGCTCTAGGATCCTGTTGCAAGTTGCAACGTCGCCTTTTTGCGGTAATAGTGGCGACTTCAACTTCATTTCCTGGCCGCAGGACCAAGACCCAATTTGCGTGGCGCGGTCGCATCTGCTTCGTAGGCGTATACGTAATATTGTGTGCCAGGCAAAGGCAAGCCGAAAAATGCTACAGCAAAAGTGTATTCCACTCCACAGGCCGCAATCAGGAAAACTCGGAGAGCCAGCAATTTAAGTCAAGACATTGCATTCTCCGTCCGACCAGCAGCCACCAAATGACTTCCGCAAATAAAACGCTTTGTTCTCGACTCTACGACTTTGGGACAAGTTTAAGGCATTAGCACATTGCCCCCAGCACAACAGCCACAATACGTATTGCTTTTTGTGCGTATTTATCAGAATGTTTTGCTGCAATCTGCTAATGCATTTGGCTGGGCGACTAATGAATATTAATGACGCCACGATGGCAATAAAAATATTTCAATTAGAGCCCAGCTGCCAACACATGCAGCAAGATCAACGACTTGGTTAATGCCACAACAAGTTGAAGATGCAGCTGAAGAACCGCAAGCCAAGCCAGACAATCAGCTCACAGAAAGATAAAACGATGCCAGCACGATGGCATGCATAAATGATGGCCAACTAGGGGATTCCCCTGCAACTGTTTGCAATCTTCATTCCCCCAGTATTGTCTGCCCCCCAATCTTGAAGTCTCTCAAATGGATACCAGGGTATTTTGTTGTGCAACTGCTTTATTTTTTTTGAACATTTACTGAAAATAGTTTAAAGATTTAAACACAATTCTTCTCTGAAGTTATTAAATATATGTAAGGATCCTTTAGGAGTTTAGATCTTCAATATGTTGTTAACTAACTTGTAGTCTAAGTATTCAGAAATGTATTCAGAGGATATTATTGTATCCAAGCACATGATGTATAGTTCAATGTTTGTATAATATAAATAATACATTTATTTTAAATTAAAGGCTGAACATCATTTTCCAGCTTACCAAATTGTAGTTTTAGCTTTCCGATTTTGTTTAGTTTTCAGTTGTGAAAATGCTGCTGGCCCCATGCAATATCGGGAGCTATAAATTTACCGCAAAACAATGTGCAGCAAACCAAATTTTGTTGCTCCAATTTTGCACTCACCTGTGCGAGGGCGATGCCTGTGTGTGTGTGTGTATGCGGCTATGTGTATTTGCGGCAAACCCTTTGGGGTTATCAGCTAACATGGGGACACCTTGTCAAAATAAACCATTCAATTAGTGTTGGAAAATTGAATTTTCCATGCAGCCTGTTGATGCGGCAGCTGTGATAAGCTGCGGGCCATCGACACCTTTTCCTCCACCGCTCCTCCGCCATGGCACTCAGAAATTTCATTAGCCTAACGAGTTGTTTGCTCAAAAGGCCGAGAGTAAAAACTTTGTCATCTCTCAGAATACGGAAGTTAGGATGTGGCAGCACTCAGGGCTTGTTTACCACCAGCGCCAGTTCTTATGAGCAAAATCTAAGGCTTAGTGCTTTTTGAGATGAAATCAAGCGTTAAAACTGCATATCCTTTGACGGGATTTTGATTGAATTAGTTTTGGTTGAGGGATATTTACAGGCCTATATGTGTATTCAATAAAAATGAAAAACTAATAGAATTAAGAAGAGGATTTATTGATTCTCTTTTAAAGTCATATGCTGAAGCTTCCATTCTTGATTAAATTCGATTAAACAACCAGCAGGTAATTTTCTTATTATATTAAGTATTAAGAATTACAAAAAGCAAACGAAACTGACAAGATTTTAGTTAAGCTGCCGACAGACAGTAATTCCTAGTATTATTAATCATGACAATTCCCACGAACGACATTAATCTGTATTCAGACAGGCGACCTTGGTCACATTATGGTTTTACACAAAATAATGTTAACAAGCTCGTAATTAAATATTTGCACAATATTTTGCGTGATTAAAATAAAAGTCAAACACAGTTATATGCCAACGGAAAAAGTTATTTAAAATGCACAGCACACACATAAACATAAAACGCTGACATCTCCGGCTTCAGGTTAGCCGCAAAAACGGAGCTCACTAAAAATAAAAATTAAGCTCTGCTGATTACACCAAAAAAACCAAAGCAAAAAAAAAGACCGAGAATAATTTGAATGGGCAAGGTTAACAAAATTTAGCAAAATAAAAAAAAAAACTGCGGGCGGAAAGAATAAAAGTAAACACAAACAAAATGCTAAACAATCAAGAACGGTACTCCGTTCTACAGCTGCTGTTGCTCTTTAACAAATTCATTATAACTTTTGCTATTAAAAACATTAGAAGCCACTGCGCACGCATTCCATTCAGAATCAAAAAAAAGGGGGAACTCTGCCATATATTTACATTTGCCAGGCGGAACAATTTAACCCAAATGCTTATCATTTAGCCATTTAATTTAACCTTTTGCCCGGCACACACACATGCCACCAAAAATAAACGGGAGCAGACATTTGTTACCACGGGTATCTGCATATATACTGGGCATTGGATAGTTATGATAAACACCAGATAAGGAAAGAGTAAAGAATCCCAATGAAGTTAATTTGTACCTCATTTTTAATTTAAAAAGTTCTTAAAAACTGTTAACTCGTGAATCATAAAATCCTCAAAAGAAATACTTTATTGTCTTAAATGTTATTAATGCTTATTTCTTCTAACCGCTACGTTTTTAAGAACCAACTCTTTATTTACTATATCTTTAGATTAAAGAGTCTTTTACTTTCCCCATTTAATATTTACAAATTCCTTTGCAGGGTAACTTGTTTGCCTGATCCTTTCATTTTCATTCTCCAAACTTTTTGCATATCACAGCTCATTCCCCTTGGCTCTGGCTTTGTTTTTAATACAAACTGCTGCTCATATTGCTAATGATTTTGGGTCACAGTAAGCCGCACACTCTCAAACCCTTTGCGCCCACCCCCTAACACTCGTACACGTAACACTTATGGCAACACGTACTTGGGGTCCGTTGCCAGTTTTTTGGCTCTCCCATGCGGAAGGAAGGTCTGTTGCCAGCCAATGTTAAGTATACGCCGCGTTGTTCAGTTTTTCGGGTGTTGTGTAATATGGTTGCTACTTTCCCTTCCCTTGCACCTTCGTTGTTGCACAAATTAAAAACGCGCTACTCTATCTCATTTGCTGCCACAGCGACTCCAGCATTTTAATAAAATGTTGTTGCTATAAACGTGATGCTGGCTTTAATTGTTGTTGCCACAAGGATGCTGGCCGACATGTGTGTGTGTGCACGCTGGAGCAGGATAGACAGCAGGAAAGTAGCAGCTTGGAGAGCAAAATGTTGGTAGCTAGTTTATTTTTTAGTAAAAGGAGCTTGGGCCAAATTGCATGCAATTAGTTAGTCGGCAACTTTCGCAGATGACTTCCTTTTTCAGTAACCAAAATTAGTGAGCGGGGTCGAGTAATTGAGAAGTTCTGTGGGATGGAAAAGTGCAAGAAACGGAGAAAGTAATTGTCGGGTTTAACGCAATTTCTTTTCACAATGCTTAAATTTATTCACCAAAACATACACCGCACCTAGCCAACCAACCAGCTGTAGTGTCAACTCTCGAAGCCACGTTTTCTATCAATGGATTTAATGGACTCCCTTCTTGGTTATGTATCTGTGCCATTTGCCTGCTCGGGCCAAGCTGGCAGATAACTATCTAGGAGACGAGACAGCATTAGGATGATTTTGTTAATTGAAATTCGACGGCCGAGTGCACAGGAACAATTTCCTTTTGTTGCACGTGCGTTGCGTATACGCAGTGTGCAGACCGACGAAGATGATGATGATG
>JAEIIG010037612.1:0-15794 GCA_018904695.1 Drosophila parvula | reverse complement strand
AAAAAAAAAAAAAAAAAAGGAATAAGGTGGCGCAGCAGGAAAAGCAGGAAAAGCGTACAAAACCGAACAGAGAAATGGGTAACGGAAGAACAGGACGCCGAACAGGAGCTGAAACAGGAAGAGCAGCTGAGGCTGCGGATGGGCGCTGGCAAACAGCAGCAGCACAGAGAGAGAGAGCGCGCAAAAAAAAAAAATAATAAAATGTCGTTTATTGAGGGCACTCGAACAGCGAATGCGATTGTTGTCCACCCCCACGGAATTCCCATTCACCCCATTCCCCAGCATCCTACGTCCAGCATCCTCCCAGCAGTCAGCCAGCAGCCCCGGGCACTTTGCTGGCATCCCGGAGATCAAAGCCCAAGACGACGAACTTCACTTGGCCGAAGCCAGCGGCAAGAAAATACAAAAAAAAAAAACAAGAAAGGCATTCCTCTTCGCATTGAGAACTGCAACTTTGATTGAATTTTATGAGAATGCCAGCGGAAGATCATAAATACTCGCTTTTATGCGGCCATTTTGCGCTTTCATTGTTCATTTGCCAATAATAACACAGTTCCAACCGAAATTGTCCATTACATTGATAATTAATAAACGCTAATGTGACTCTCTCGCTCCACACCCCCCAAACTCGCGAATTAAATCAATCGGCGGATGGATTGCGATGGCACCTATAAAGCCATTTTGAAAGAAACCAACTTTAAGGACCAAATAAATTAAACATTTAAGATCACTTTAAAGTTCATTGAAGTCTTTAATATATATATAATTTAAATGTTATCAAAGAGTAAGTAAAATAACTACATTCCTCTTATAAAGTATTTGCTTTGTTTCTTTACAGTTCTCCATTTTCCCAACTATAAATATAAAAAAAAATAAATAACAAACTAAATAAAAACTCGATAAAGGGGCAACTCTTTATCTCGGCGTGTTCAAGTGCAGCTTGGGTCTATTTGTGCCAGCAGTGCGTATGCGTATTTTTAATTGCAATCGCTCATACGCAGCGTGGGACAAATCAACAGGATGCTGAGGCAAACTGGATTGTAGGCCACTGCCATTTGTTGCCCTGTTGCCCTGTTGCCCTGTTGCCTTGCCCTAAATGCCACATTCCCCACACACTGAGACCGTATCCCGTATCCCGTAACGCTGTGTCCTTGGCCAAACGCTTTCATGCACATTTATCGTGATTAGCTATTAATTGATAATAATTAACTTAAGCACAAGCCACAGATGTTTCCCTCCCTCCCCCCCGAGCCATACCCCGATAAACTGGGAGCTGGGGAGCAGCAGTTGGCCCCCATCCGCGCTGCCAGTTAATAGGCGGATAGCCTGACTCTGAGTGCGTGTGTGTTTGTGTCCTGAAACTGAAATTGACATTTCTGCCATTGATTTGTCATCCTGGATACGTTGGCACTTCTGCCCGAAATCGAAGCCAGGTCGACGGTGGGCTTTAATACGCTGCCATCAAAGAAATTAATGCTAACGGAGCGAATATTGTTTTACATTCCGCTGGAATTCAATTTGATTGCCCGCAAAAGTATGCCAAGAATCGCAAATGGAAAGTGGCTGCCTCGCTATATTGTAATTTGAATTTGAATTTGAACTGGAGATTTCGCGGTAAATTGTACTTACACAGGGCTCAGTGGTATTTCACTTGGAACTCCTCCTCGAAGCTGGCTCGGGTTCTGGCTCTCACTGTTTTTATGTTTGTTTTTTTTTTATTTTATTTTGGCTCCTTTTGCTCCTTTCTTCACACAAACACAAACTATTTTCGGTTTCGCTTTGTGTGTTTTTTTATGGCTTTTATTTACTTTACTTTGTTTTGTTATGTTTTTTTTTATTTATATTTATTTTGTTTTTGAGAACGTGAAAAAAATGTTGAAAAAAAAACCAAAAAAAAAACGTTTACCGCCGACGGATATCTGGCTATATATATAATATATACGGGTAACTTAACGTCGAACTATATACTACATTATCTTGCAACCTCAGTTGTGCAGCTTGTTGATTGAGTTGGTTAACATGAGTGTTTTTGGTATGGCAACTAAGGACGAGTGAGACGGGGGGTGGGCGAAGCGCGAACACAAAAACACAGATTTGCAACACAAAGTCTTGGCGTGAAATGCGTCCAATCTCTGGTCCTGATTTCCGCCTCTCAATCTTTTGGAGTTTCGGTCCGGTTTTGTTTGATTTATTTCTTATATTTTTGTTTAGTTTTTTTTTTTTTTTTGGTTTCAGTGTCTGGTCTCCTTCACTATCCTCACTTTCACTTGGCGGCCAGAGTCTGGGGGTGATGCGATGCGACTGAAGTGCTGATTGGTGTGGAACTGAGTTGAGTGGATGGCTTTAGCTGCTGCGAGATCCGTGCGGCACGTGCGAACACGTTCAGATTTCATAACCAACTGTCGAGTCCTGGCCAGCGGTGGCGCTAACATCCGACCGAAGGACCAAAAGCACCCGAAGTCGCCCCCGAAACCGAAACCGAAACCGAAACCGAAACCAAAGCCGAAGCTGATGTCGAGCGAAGGCGGGCCGAACGAAGCCGAGCTGTGCCGGAACCAGTGTAGGTTTCTTGGGCGTGCGAAGGGCTTTCGAAGTTTACTCTTTGGAGACACCATGCTTGTCCTGCTGCTGCTCCTGTCAGACCATCGGGCGCCCGTTGGGTGCTGGCCCCAGCATCCGGCACACTCTCTTAAGCGCCTCTCTTAAGAGCGTGGGGAGTGGAGGGTGGAGCATTAAAGCAGGCGCCCTTGTTGCTCAAGTGTTGCACATTATGAAGCCGAAGCCAGGCATAAAACTTTCACCATTAGCCGCGTTAATGTGACGCGCGCGCCAAATTCGTCAGCTGGCCATTGGTGCAAGGACACGGGGCAAACGGGGCAGGGCAAACAGGACACCAAGGACATCGGCGAGGGCTTAGCGAAAGTTTTATCGACACTTTCGGCCACATCGGGATGTAAGTGGCTGGCCAAATGAAAGCGACAGCGAAACTTTATCGCAATGCCCACAATAAAACATCAGGCCAGCAAGGAGTCGCGCTGATCTCGAGGATCTGTAAGTGGTGATTTGCATGGGCCAGGTGCCCCAACAGCCTGTCCCAGATATTTATGCCAACCACTTGGGATCGTAAGTGCTGTCAACGAGCTGAGCCTGAAGCTGAGCCTGTATTTCAGACTGAGACTGAGACTGAGCCATGACCAGAGGAATCGCAACACATGCTGCTGGCTCCTCGTCCTCGTCCTCGTCGTCCTGCCACTATGACATATTGTATCCACAAGCGTACGTGCCCGGGATGCCAACAAAGGAAAGTTTTTCTGCCGGCAGCTCCTTCGAGACTCCAGCTCCATGCCCGTCTTGTTTACGTCTCGCATTTTCCTTGGAGTTGCACACATAAATCCCATAAAGAACACACTTGTTAGTGGCGTCGGAAATGCAACCCATTATGAGGGGAAGCACCGATGCCCAGCCCCAGCGCCAATTACGCGTACAACAAAAAATCACAAACCATGTCTACAAATTCCTACCGAAATCAATAAATTAGGCCTGCACTTGCACAGGGCCAGGACCCGGTGTCCTTTCGGCTACTCCTGTTCCATTTGCCTCGTGTTGGGAGTTGTGTATTGTTCTCCTTTGGGAATGCAAAGTTGTGGCGACCTTGAGCACACAGTTGACCCCGGAAGCCGGAAAAAAATAAATACATTTTAGCGGAAGAAAGTGCAGGAAAGGGAATACCATTTGGAGTGCAGTCAAAGTTAATAACAAGCCGGAGTGGGGGAAGAAGGCAACTGCAAGTGGATGCAACATTAGTTCACCGCATTTTATGGCCCCACACATGTTATCTGTCCCACCTACGAGCCAGGGCCCCGGAGCAGCTTGGAGCAGCTTGGAGCAGCTTGGAGCACCTCGGAACAGCTTGGAGCACCCCGGAGCCACTTCCAGGAACATTCTGACAGCAATGCTTGTCCTCCTCCTCCTCCTGCTGCTGCTGCTGCTGCTTTTTTTTCTTTGCGTGTATCAGACAGAAGACCGAGTCGGAGCGGGGTGCCAAACAAACTTTTTCAGCAACTACAATAATTTAGTATAGTTCACCGAAAAAGTTCCACCTGTCCGCATCCGCATTCCGCACACACACAGCCACATCCCTAGCCCACACAACCACTTCCCTATCCACATCCGCATCTGTGTTGGACGGCCATCCATGTGTGTGCGTCTAAAGTTTATTGGTAAAATTTTATTGCAGATTTTTGCGCTACCTGCCCCTGGCCTAAAGCATCGCATGGCCCCACCCCCCCCTCTCTGGCCTCTCTGACTTGGCGTCGTCTTGTGAAAATATTTGGGAAAACTTTTGCAATTTATCTGTTTCATAGCCAGCGACCGAGCACACACATGCACAGGGTGAAAGAAAAGTCCGTTCAGGTATCTTCTCCTGTCGCTGCCAGGCTTAGTCCCTCCCCTCTCTCTCTTTGTGTGTGTGTGTGTGTCTGACCCGCCAGGAAAAAAAAAAAAAGTTAACAAAAACCAGACCATAGAAGCTACACAAAAAATAGACAACGACGAAAGCCAACGAAAAAAGCAATTGCAAATGAATCGAGTTAAAGTAATTTAACAGTAGATTGTCCCCATCCAGTTGGGGCACCCATCCCCACCCTCCGATATCCGAGCCGGAGTCCGGGAGTCCCGGGATCCCGGAGTCCAACAGATGGCCGAGTGCTGATAAGTGCCCGGAGTGGCGATGGAGATGGTAGCCGAGCTCGTAATATATCATTTTCGAGTGGGTCAGCACTTGGGAGCCCGTCTACTAATTGGTTTCCAACTAGCGGCGGAGTGTGAAGCCCAGCTCCTACTATCCTTTTCTTTCTTTCTTTCTTTTTTGGTAAGCAGTTAACCTAATTGAACTTGCACTCCTTCAAGGATCCTCCGCCCAGCGGACACCTGTTGGGAATCGGGAGCTTAGGGTAACCCCCCAGCTTCTAATAAACTAAATAAAATATTATTTCGGTTTAGTAAATATAATTTATAATCTATTTATAAATGTCCCTCATTAAATAACTCAACTGCTACACTAGGGGAATCAAAGTCTGTGCTCCTTAGACACTTTCCTGGGTGCTGCTGGTCCTTAGTTGATTTGGAAACCACTTGACTTTTTGGGCGGTACTCTCTCTCTCGCTCGGCAATTGATTCAGTGGGAACCACACGAAATAGGGAAATTATTATTCAAACGTGATGAAAGGCCAGAGAAGAGCCGCCGAAGTCGGAATAGTCAACCGCAGAGCGTTGGATGAGCACGCCCCACAAAAAAAAAAGGAAACAGAGAAAAAAAAAGACTGTCATCGGAATCTGGGAACTGGAAAGTGGGGAAAGTGGGAAATGGGGAAATGGGAGCTGCAAAAGGAGGACGAAATGCGAAATACCAAAATAAATCCCAAGCAGGCAAAAAACGAGAGTGTGTGTATGGGAGTGGGTGTATGGGTGTGTATGGTGGGTAAGGGTGTGGGTGTGGGGGTGTGGGTGTGTGGGTGTGGTGGGTAATAATCTTATCTTTAACTCGGCAGAAACAGAAGCCGTTGTCGTGCGCTCTTGTTGTTATTGTTCGCCAGCCATTGTTGTTGTTGTCAACGCAGCCAGCGACTGCGAAAGACAGCGACACTGAGAGAAATAAGACTCAATTAAATAGGGGAGAAAGTTCGCTGGAGATCAAGTTGAAAGGAGGTTATATATTTATTTATTTGTTTATTTCTTTATTTTTATATTTTTATATTTTTTTTTATTTTTTTATTTCTTTATTTCTTTATTTTTATATTTTTATATTTTTATATTTTTTTATTTTTTATTTCTTTAATTCTTTATTTCTTTATTTCTTTAATTCTTTATTTCTTTATTTCATTAATCATTACTTACTTTGTTCTTCATAATTATCCTTATTTATTATATTCCATATTCCAATTTCCTCGCAAACTGTACCTATATTTTTTCCTAAAGCCCCTACTAACACCTATCCCTAACAAGCACGTGCTTAGTGCCACAAGGTCCAGTTGAGTGTACTGACCGGTAGAGCCTAATTAAAGCCTAAACTCTTAAATAAAAATACATAGAACATATTTAGAATCAAGTAAGGTAAAACATATGCTAAAATGTAAAATATATTTATGCCTTCATTATAATGTAAATATCTAAAAAATTACAACATTTTAGTATTTGAAATTAAAACCTAAAGGCCAAGAGTTCCACAGAAAACTATAGCAACAAATTAAGCTAAAAGCTGTTTCTAAAATACTTATAAATTATTATTTTAAAATAAAAAGAAAGCTACCTAAAACATTCACTTATCTGTTCCTCGGAAATGGCTTCCTTTTCTATTTATATTCTTTCATTTTTACTTTTACAACCCCATTTTAAAGTAATTTAATTCAAAATCTTCCTCATTGTTGCATTTAATTTGCCTAAACTTACACTCAATATGCCCAACCAAATCTCTAAATATTTAATATTGATTCGCATTTGCTATTAGTCGAATTTTGGTCAATTACCTGTTGTTGGGCACTCTAAACCAGTTTCGCTCAGTGTGCCGGCGGGCTGCCATGGCTGCCATTGTTCGGTAAATACTGCTCCTGCTCCTGCTGCTCCTGCTCCTGCTCCTGCCACCATGAACCGCTACGCTATGCCATTTCCATATGGCGTCATATTGCCGGCTGTCATGGGGCGGCGGCTGCCGTTGCCGTTGCCGTTGCTTTTCATACAATTGAAATTTGTAATTATTCAAATCGGATTTAAATACACACACACACGCACATGGCGGCGGCAAACGGATACACGGGCTGACAGGCGGACGGACGCCGGTTCAGCGGCAGAGGGTGAACTGTGAGCTGGGAGCACGGCGAAATTTAAAATCAGCGAACAGAATAAAGAAAAGCACAGAAATTAAACAAAGCGAACTGAAACGAGGACGAAAATAAAAAAAAAAAAATAAAATAAAATAAAGAGTGTGGAGCACGACGACGAGGACGAGCAGGACGAGTAGGAGAACATCGGAAGGTGGCACAGAGGCAGGTGCATAATGAGCCAAAAGACGACAATGTGCTGCCGCTGGAGCACATTTCGGTCGTTCCGAGTCGCAGGCTTGTGTGTGTGTGTGACAACGCCAAATTGGATGAAAATTAATTCATTTTGAAGCGTTAAGATTCTTTACGCGCTAATGAGTTGAAGTGTAAGCACACAAGCACACAGGCACACACGCACTGGAGAGGAGTTGGGGCAATTGCCCTGGCAAGGACAACATCTGTTCTAATGTCCTAGCCGCATTTGCCTTGCGGTTCCATGCCAGTGGATAGAGTGGAGGTGGTGCTCTTCAAGGGTTCGACGAGGACATAAGCTTCGTTTTTGGCTGCGGAAAACCACACAAAATGAATGAATCCGCAACCCAGAGCCGGAGCTGGAGCCTGGTGACGGAGCAATCACTTCATCAAGGCATCGGGCTAACCTCAGACCTGGACACACACTTGGGTATGGGCAGCCTTCGGCAAATCAGCAGGAGCAGCAGTGTTTAGACAACTAATTAAAACCATTAAGTGGTGTTTCATTTGGGCATTAGACAAGCCGGCACACATGGCGTATGCGTAACTAGTGCTCTGGCAGAATGACAGCCTTAGCAGCCTGGCAGCCTGCCTTCGAGTGCAATAATCACAACAATTATGGCCATAATAATAATACTCGCAACAAGAACAAATTAAAAACCAAATAATTGTCTAATTATAATTCCCGACTAATGAGTTTCCAAGTGGTTATCTTCATCTCCGCCCCCCAGCCCAGCCCAGTCCTCTTGTTGTCGTTGTCAACGAAAATGTTGTGTCTTTTCCATTGCAAATTTTTGCCTGACACTTTTTGAGAACCAAAGAGGCGGCAGCTACAGTGAGGGGAGCTGGGCGTGGCCAAGGGGAGGAGGAGGAGGGGGCGTTGAAGAGTGCTGTGTATTTAGCTAGCTTATCGCTTAATTGCCCCACTAAGAGTGGCAGCGACAACAAGGACGACGACGACACTCAGTCGAGCAACTCGAGTTATGCAAAAGTAAACACGAGATGCGAACTACGAAATGCGGGATGCGAATTGCAAAATGCGGAATAGAAGAGGCGGCAAGCTGAAGGCGAAATTTATCCTGGCCGCTTCTCTGTGGCAGACGGGCTGTGCATCATGCACTTGGCATCTGTCCCAACTCGGACTACACTTGCTTGCCCCCCATCATCATCATCATCATCATCCCAACCAGCTCAATGCAGAGTCGAAGAGTCGACTGGAGGCAAGGATGATATTTCATGAGTTCGATGAGTCCACGAGCTGGATACCCAGGAGCCTGCTCGTCCCCATTCCGGGACGATAATTATTATGCTATACGTATAATCGTTATTTTGCCAATCCAAGTGCGCCCGAAGCCGTTTTGCGGACGAGCCTGGGCAACTGGAAAGTGATTAAAAACAATTAGATTCCAGTGCGGGAGGGTGGTCGGTGGATGGAGGGAGGGAGGGAATGAGTCGTCCGGCAAGGACTTTGAGTTACGCCTGTAACTGTAAGTGATGCGCTGTGGATGGCCTGGCCAGCACCGGATGACAGGAAGTGCGCACAATGACTTGACGCAACGGAAGCGAACTAGAAACTCCCGGAGACAAAGAGCAAAGTTGCAGATATCCGCCACTGGCTTTCAATTTATGTATAAACCCACCCCCCACTTTCAGAGAAAACTCCCCCTTTAACCCATTATGGAGATATAGAGGGAGTGAGGGCTGGGTTTTTCGTGCATAACTAATGACAAAGTCAGTGATTAAAATGGCCTCGGGGGCCCTAAGGACGATACAAAAATGGAGTGGCGGGGCTAAGTGCATAAATTGGTTGTGTTTTGAATATTCGAGTATCTCTGCCACTTAGCTGATCAGCATTTACCGAAAAATAATAATAATGATTATAATAGGCCCTATGGGGTTCTTCTCTACAAAGTTTTTGCCAGGCAGGAAGGTGTTTCCCGGAACTATCAACCTTACTAATCATTTCATATGGAATACATAATGTAATGCTACTTTATGTTTTGTGTGTAATCAAGAACCAGGCGAGCTTAAAAGGGAATTACAATTACTGAACAACAGAAAAAAAAACCCTTTTTTTTAAATAGAGTTCCGTTTTAAATAGTGGAATTTGAGAAAGCCCTTGGCCGTTGAATTATTCACAAAGACAGGCAGGCAGGACCACATGGAGCCAGGATATATATCAGTTGGTGTACCTGTATGGGTGTGTGTGTGTGTGTGTGTGTCACCTGCATTCGGTGCGATATGGCTGTGGGTGGTGGGCGTGGCATGTTGGATTTGCTCATGCGAGAAATCAACATATCAAAATTAATTTCCCATGCATAAATAAGTAATATGAATGTCAATTTAATGCATAAGAGAGAGTGGGGAAGGGCGGGGGAGCAGATGTATATCTAGGTGTGTGCGTGTGTGCTGTTGTGCGTGTGTGCGTGTCTGGGCTTTTCCTTTTATTTATTTTGGTTTCTTTTTTTTGTTATATTTTTTGTTGTTCGACAGAAGGTGTAATTTTAATGCCAATAGCCTAGCCATTAATAATTTCCATCTTCTTTCACAGGCATTGCTCTCGCTCGCTGTTGTGTTTGTTGATGTTGTTAGGACACACACACACAACGGCACAGCCACACACCACCATACCCATATATATATATAAATATATATATATGTGTGTGTGTGTGTGTGGGAGGAACAAAAATAGGAAGAGCGAAAGCCAATATGCCGAGCAAATTTCTTTGAATTATGGCAAATTACATTCTTATCGATTTTGGTCCATTTTTTGGTCGCCGCATTTTCTTCATTTTCCTCCTTTTATTCCATATACCCTTGCCACAGGATAATGTCATTTCAAAGCCCCAAAACCGAAAGGATACAAATATAAATAAGATAAAATATAAATAGATAAAAGATAAATATTAAATATTGCCATGTAAATAAAGGAGTGAACTTGAATTAAGGTCTCCAGACGCAACGAAAACAAATTACCAAACACAATATAGAGGGGAAGATGCGTAACGCCCAGGCAGATTAATTGACAGCTCTCTCTCTCTCTCTCTTGCTGTCCTCTCACTAATATTTCAGGCAAGCCTTTAGCCTTCGCTTGGCGTTACGCATCTTATTCTCTATATTTCGTGCATATTTCTTTTATTATTTTATAAAATGGAATATGCTGCTCTGTTAGAGTATCTCAGAATTCGTGGCCCTCGAGTCTAGCCGAAATTTATTTTTGGTTTGCTGCTTGTTTGCCTTCTTTTTTCATTTTGGGGTTTTGCTCTTTGCCGGCTGCCGTTGCACCCATAGCTCTTTCAATTTGTTTTTCTTTTTTTCTTGCTTTCTTTTTTTTCTTTTGCCGAGATGGAGAGATGGAAATGGAGCAGCCCCGGAACACACGAAAGGTGGGATTAACTAGCCTAAAGGAGATGCCATTAGGGCGGACGGAGCACTTGTGTGTGTCTGTGTGTGGGGCACTTGTCACAATCAGAGATACTTAAGAGCTGACAATTCACCTGGCGAACTTGGGGACCGGAAGTGCTTTATTGGCTGTGGTCGTAGTAGCCAAGCCTGCTTACTACATATATATATACATATATAATATATATAATATATATATATATTTACTGGACGATCTTGGCCTGGCTGGGATCTCTTTCAGCTTGGCTGCCGTTGCCATACATCCTATCCAAGCAGTCCTGCCCCGGGGGCCTTTGAGCTCAAGATGATCCGGGATGGGATGCCATAAGATGTTATGGTCTGGAGATTGGGGTGTGAAATTATTTGCTTCGATTTGGCAGTGCCAGAGTGCGTGTGTGTGCTGTCATTTGCCGTGCCGACGCTGTTCCCGCTATTCCCGCTGTCCCGCTTCTTTATCATCGCTCGCAGGGTAATAAGATAACCTTATTGCATATGTTTATATTACCGTTACAACGACGCGTCCTTGTGTGCGGCAGTGAAGTGCGACAGGCGTCGAGAGTGGGTGGGTGGGTGGTGGGGGGGTAGAGCACAGCTCCAGCGCCAGCACCTGACAGCCAGCCACACCCACTCCCAAGGAGAGGCGGTGGGCGGTGGGCGGCGCCTAATAATGTGATTGCCTTGTTATGGCTAAGCCTTATAATGTAATATGTTTGTGTGTATTGACTGTCATCCCCCCTGTACCCCTACCCCCTCCCCCGCGCTATCTGTGTGTGTTCGCCAGTGCGTGTTGGATTCACAAATTTATTTTTATGATCATGTGAAATTTATTAATATTTATTGTTGTACGTATTTTCGTATTCCCTTTTTGTCGCTTCTCTGGTTTGGTTTTAATACCCCGCCACTTGCCCATATCCTGTGGGTATATTCCATTGCCACTTGCCCATATATCCTAGGGCTATATCCCATTAAAGGACACCTTTACGAAGGAAAGGGGGAAGTTCTCTATGCACTCCAACTGATAACGGGTCCTTTGCAGGAGCAGGAACTTAACTAGGCCAAAGGTGCCGCATTCCGTGAGGTTATGCTTGCAAAAATGCGGTTGTCCTGCCACGAAATAAAGTAAATAAAAATTAAAACCCCAAGCAGATCCTCCTTTTAGCTAGTAGAAGTGCCAAGGAAGTAGACGTTCGTTCCTGTACAAACTAAAGAACTGAGAACGAGGTATACACCTAGTCGAGTGCCTCTCCGTTCCTGGCATCCGTACTTACATATATTATTTGTTTTCGGCACATCGCATCCGTCCCATCCTTTGCAGCTCCACACTCCCGAATGGCTTATTGTTTTTATATGTACTCAACACTGCAGCCAATATGTGCGTGGTATCTGTAGCTGTAGCCTGTAGCTGTATCTGTATCTGTATCTGAACCTGAATCCGCATCCGTTACGTGGCCGTATCTGTATCTGCGTTTAAATCTGTATTCGAAACTGTCAATTGCAAGTAGCGCTCTCTCTCTGTGTGTTGAGAGCCCGGCCACGCTCCGCCAATTGTGGGCGTGGCAGGAGCGAACGACAAAAGGACGCGGTGTGGCATCATGAAGCCGGGCATTAGCCAACACACTGCCAATTGCAATCAGGCCGAATGGCATATCCAGTTGCTCAGAGGATGCCGCCATCATACCGACAATTGCCTGGCTTTGATTGTGACTTCACTCATAACTCGCAATGGTTGAGGATTCGGGATAATGGTAATGGGCAACAACGGTATGCATTATTGTGGGTTTCGCCATTAGCTTGAATGACTTCTGATATTACCAAGAAGTATTGAAGTTTGTCGTTATATTCAAATCAGCCATAAAAAATAAAGGCAAGAAAGTAGGAACCTGGCATTCAAAATAGAAATAAATCTGATTATATTTAAATTGTTTAAGTTGAACTGTTTCTTTTGATAGTTCTTCGCCCTTAAAAGCCTTAATTTATCATTTACTTTTGCCTTTAAAAACAGTTGGCTTAAAGCACACTCTTATCCTGCCGCGGAACACTTGACTTTGGAATGTATTTGAATCCCTGAATGGTTTTCAAGATGAAATGGATTTGTGCCAGAGATATATGGCAAGATCCCGAACATTCAACGCTTGAAACTTTTTTGGGGTTTCCCCAAAGGACTTCATGCTCGCAACTCCAGCAGCCTCCTTGTTTTTTTTTTTATTTTTGTACACATACATATATATATTCCCATAACTCCAGCTTTCAGTGGCTGATGCTGCCACACCCTCCCACCCAGTTGTAGCAAGTTTTTCGGCTGGAGCCCCGGTGTCGGTGTGAAATCAAATCTCATGCAAATTATACGCCTTTTTACGCATTTACACAATGATAGTGGCACGGGTAGGCGGTAGGTGCAAGACAAGTGTGCTGATGAGTGAGAGGGGAATCCCATTTAAATTCTGTCTTCAATTGCCGCCCGCTTCGAATTTGGAGTCGTCGGTGAAAAGCGTCGGAAAACCCCAACGGAGCCCACCCACATGCGAGTATGTATCCGCTTCATCCCCCATTTTCGTGGCCGGGGATCCCTCAGATCCAGCTATATTCGTATCCTGCCACAGTTTTACATTTCATATCTGATTTTTTTTTGTTGTGCTGCCTGTGCCCGTGCCAGGGAAATTTAATTTGTATTTCATCATACATATCTGTCGTCTGCCCCGTCTGCTGTCTGCTGTCTGTTGGCTGTTGGCTGTTGCCTGTTGTCTGCCCGTGTTGCCGTGTTGCTTCATGCTCCGTGCTCTCTGTTCCGTTTTCCGCTTTCCCACACCCGCTTTCCCCTACCCCATACTCCCCATACTTCCCCCTTTTTGGCCGCGACAAAAGAACAAAAGTTAAAAGCAACAAGGACGGCGGCAAGGAATTCTTTTCGCCAAACGAGCAATTGAACGTCGGGGCTTATGTGGGCAAATGGGCGTGGCAAATGCGTTAACACATTCCCAGGCGGTGGTACAAGGCCGCACGATGCCAGTAGCGACTCAGTGGCAGCTGGGCAACTTGGCATTTCACATATCAAATCGATCGGATAAAAGATATGTACATACATACCATATGTACATCGAATGCCCGAAATATTATTGGGGTATTCAATCTGAATATTTTCCTTCGTCTACAAGCAAAAGGCAGGTGTTGCAAGTTTCCAGATAAATGCCGCAGAATCTTGAACTTTAACTAAGAGCGGCGCATCTTAAGAGAACTGTATCTATAACCACTGTAAAAAGATACTACATCTTTCGTAAATAAAGGGACCGAAGTGCCATGCAACATTTATTGTATTTGTGACCAATTAATCACAAATTAAACAGGTTAATAACCTCTACCGTTGTGCTTTTAACAGCTGATCAGCGTAAGAAGCATCAAGGTCAGTGTTGAAAAGCGACCGAAGCCATAAGCGACAATGACATTTCCTACACTGGCATCCCCGGCGTCACTTTAAAATAGAAATGGAGATATTCGATATTCGAGGATGCTTTCAATTAATTCTTTTGGCATAAAATCAAATAAGAAGTGTTTAAAAAATCAATGGTTTTTATTTTCTGTAAACATTATTTAAACTTTATTTAAAAAAAAATAAATATAAATGAAAAACGAATATATCAAATTTCCACTTTTGAATTTATGATGTTTGTAATGCGGAATGCCAACAAAATGTCAAACCAATGTTTTAAATGCCTTTCCATTAGTAGTTACCTAAAATAAACAATATCTCAATACATATTTATAAAACAGATATTAAAAAGCTTAATTTCTTACCTCCCAAAACGCATTTTCATGAATATGCAAAAATATCGATGATTCCCTGTCAAACATCGTTTTCAAAACATCGATGTTTCCTCACCTCTACTTCAAAAAGCACATTTTTCTTTTCGTGGATATATTTCCTGTGAAAAAGTGTTGTTTTGCGTCCCTAAACTGTAGCTTCTTGGGATAAGTTCACCTAAGGTGTAAGGTCACGACATCTACAAGTGGTTGCTTTCCCTTGCTTCTTTAGAGAGCTCAGTAATTCGTAGATAAAAATGAACAAGGTCGAAAAGATCATAGACAGACGCAATGGGAAGGTGAGTGTTCATCGCCAGATTTTCCACATCCGTTTCCCTCACCATTCATTTCCAGCCGCACGTGGAGTACTGGGTCAAGTGGAAGGGTCTCCCTTACTCCAAGAACACCTGGGTGTCTGATATCTGTTTAGACTGCAAGGATCTCATCCAGCAGTTCGAGCTGAGTCGCCGTGACATGGTAAGTGGGCACAGGTACAGTTGTGTGCTCGAGCGGCGGCTGATCACATCTCTTTTTTCGACGCTCTGTAGGAAAAGCCATCGACTTCCAAGGGGTGTCTTGCGAAGAGCAGCACCAAGAGTAAGTATTTTGGATTCCCTTGGATTAATTGTAATAATCTTCCTTCCCCCCAGATCGCCGTAGCGTCACCACAAAGGTAGTTCAGGTAGCCCATGGCTCAGATTGCAGCTTGGAGGCTGAGAAGATTCTTGGAGCCACCACAAAGGTGGTTCAGGAGCCTTCGCTAGCCAATGGCTCAGATCGCGGCTCGGAAGCTGAGAAGATTCTCGGAGCCATCAGAAGAGACGGCGAGCTATATTACATTACCAAGTTCGAGGACATGGATCAACCTGAATGTGTGCACAAATCGGAAGCCCGTGCTAGTTTCGGCGAAATGTTAATAGACTACTTAGAGGAGCATATTATGTTTTGGTCCTCGGACGATGAGTCGGATCCGCGCCCGCAAGTTTCTCCGACAACCAAGCAGGGAGCGGGACCTTGAAAATATCACCTAAAATCTGTAATTTGAATTAAATGGAAATAAATAAAAATAAAAGATTGATACTCTTTGGATAAATATTTATAATATTAATAGTTATATGTGCATTCAAAATATGGCATTGTTTTATTCTGATGAATCTGCACATCTACAGTTTCCCTATCTTGTTGGCCATATCCACAATTTTAACCAGATTAGTGCTCAGGGCCTTCACCTGGTTGAGGGTGTTCTGGTCCAAGGTCATCAGTACCTCCCGATTCACCTCGTTCATCTTGTGAGGCTTCACCGTAATCACACCCTTGCTGGTGGGGATGTGCACGTTGGCACAACGTTCCGGCTCCTTCAGCACGGCCAGCGGACTGCCCGCCCTGGAGAGCACCAGTTCGCCGGCACGGGGCCAGCGCAAGAAGCCCAAAGTTGGGGCCTCGTCCTTCCGCTCCCTGTCCACCGACTGCACACGAGTCCAGGTCTGTTGCTTGGTGCGAATCCTTTCCCGCTTCCGGGTAACAGAGCGG